>PVIW01005938.1:0-10633 GCA_004026585.1 Noctilio leporinus
ATGTATTTGGTAATATTGCAATTCATATTACTTAAAAAGAGTAATTCTTTAAACAAATGAATTAATATAGGCATTTTGAAATAACAAAAAGAAAACTTTGCCTGGCTGGTAGCACAGTGGATAAGGCGCTGGCCTGCGAACCCAAAGGTCGCAGGTTCGATTCTCCAGCCAGGGCACATAATCAGGTTGCAAACCAGGTTTCCAGTCAGGTCTGTGGCTGGAGGCAGATGAAACGCAACCGTACATTGATGTCTCTCTCCCTCTCTGCCTCTCTCCCTTCCCCTCTTTCTAAAAATAATGAAATAAAATCTTTAAAAAAAAAAGAAAGAAAAGAAAACTTTGTATCGATATGTTTTGAGATGCTGACAGAAGGCAGTAATTAAATGGTGAATTGTCTAGATGTGAAAGGGGGAAAAAAGTATACATTGGTGGTTATAGACTAGACAGGGCGATAGAATAAAGGAAAGGAGAAGCCAAAGAACTTACATGCATGACTCATGGACATGAACTAAGGGGGCACTGCTGGAGGGAATGGGGGTACCATGTGGAGGAGGGCAAGGGGGGGTAAAACTGGGACAACTGTAATAGCAAAATAAATAAAATGTATTAAAAAATAATAAATATGTAAATAAAAAAAAGAAAAGAAATACAAAATAAAGTTCCTATGTTTGAAATTGAAATATTTCCAGTGTCCTCAAGCAAACAAGATACACAATTCAATTTAATTCAATAAATATTTATTAAAGCTGACTTTGTGGGTAAATCTATGCTTACTGGCAGGAATCCAAAGAGAAATTGATACAGCCCTCCAGGATTCTGGAGATGCGTATATTAGAGCAAGTAATAAAACCAACACGATGGTTTATGATAAGGGCTAATGAGTTATTTGCATACATTCTACGTGAATTCAGAAGAATGTGAACTCCTTTATTTTGAGCAAGAGTCTAACTATGTATAAGCTGTTATGCCTGGTTGAATACTTTGTACACATAACTCTCTTATCTAATCTCAAGAAAATGCATTAGTCTTTTGAACGGAGGACTGGAGATGAGCAGAAAAAAGGAACAGGCACTTGCCAGATGTCAACAGCTAAAGAAGAGATGGGTCCTTCCCCTTTCTAAGTAGTGACAGTAAAGGCAGAACTGGGGAAACAGGAAGTGGGCAAAGGGCCTCCTCCTGGGCATAATGATAAGCAAAATAAACCTACTGGCTAAGTTTTCACTTTATTAATTTGGTTGCCTTGTCATTATGTGGGTAGCTTCCCCACATGTCCAATTTGACTTAATTACATCTTTTTAATCTGTTTTATTTATTAAACGTATTGGGTTGACATTGGTTAATAAAATCACTTAGGTTTCAGATGGACAGTCTTATAATATGCCATCTGCATATTGTATTCTGTGTTCACCACCCCAATTACATCTTAACTCAGTGCAAGAACTTCCATCTTCCTTAGAAAAAGAATAAATGAATGGGAAAAAGAAGACCATTTTTTAAGCCACAATGGCAGTCACTTTACATATTTCATCTTATTTCCTCCTGAAAACAGTTATGGAAGTGTCATAATTACTTCTACTTAACCAATGCAGAACCCATGTGCAAAGGTGAAAGTCCCCCAAAGTAACACAGTGGAGAGTAAAGAATGTAAATTCAGATCTGTTTCCAAAGCACATGGCTATAGGCACCGCTACACCACCTTTCCACTATGTCATTGCTGAAGTGGGTGCTGGGGACAATGCTGGGGACAAAGTGAATGCTGGAGAGGAGGGGGAGGACACTGAGTGTCATAAGTAAGCTGATACACTCAGTTGTGGAGTTACTGTATCATGGCACTAGGGACAGGTGCAGGACACTGCTAACAACCGACACAAGAGAGACCCAGGACAGCAGACCACAGGAAAGCCCAGCCCTTGAAAAATGCCTGCTCACCGCCGAGTCCCAGGAGAGAGGTAGTTCCGGGGAACACAGCGGCTGCCTCCAATGCAGCCAGTTCAATATTTTATCTTTTATCCTTTTATTAAATTTAATGAGTCCATGAATAAGACATTGAGATGGAGTTTCTGTATTGCCCCACAAAAGTGCATTTGGCTTAATCAGACATGATTTTATTTACTTTATTTTATTTAGATTTTTTAATTGTTTAGATTAAACTATTTTCATGAAAAAATACAATTTTATTAAATTTGGGGGGTTACATTGGTTAATAAAATGACATATGTGTGCAGTATACAATCCTATAATACATCATCTGTATGTTGTGCTGCATGTTCAGCACCCAAATGAACCCTCTTTATATCACCTTGTATTTGACCTTCTTTACTTCTACTTCCAACACCCTTGCCCTCTGGTAACCACCTTACTGTTATTTGTGTCTACCAGTTTCTATTTGTTTGTCTTGTTTGCTAATGTGTTGCTTTCAGTTTTATATCCCACATGTGAATGAATGAAATATGGTTCTTGACTTTTTCTGCCTGACATATTTTGCTTAGCATAATATTCTCAGGACCTATCCATGTTGTCACAAATTGCAGTATTTCATCTTTTCTTATTGCAGAGTAGTATTACATAGTATATATGTACCACAGTTTCTGTACCAAAGGACACTGGTTGTTTCCATGTCTTGGCCACCATGAATAATGCTGCAATGGGCATAGGAGTACAAACATCTCTAAGAATAAATGTTTCCAGGTTGTTCAGGTAGATACTAAGAAGGGGTTGCTGGGCTATTAGTAACTCTATTCTTAATTTTTTTAATTTGTGCAATACGCTTGTATTTTCCCTTTACCTTTGCAATCATCTTAGAATAATCATTGTGTAAACAGTAGAATGAGACCCTGGCTGGTGGCTTAGTGGAAAGGCACCAGCCTGTGAATCCAAAGGTCACTGGTTCAATTCCCAGTCAAACAACATAACCAGGTTGCAAGCCCCGTGTCCAGCCAGGTCTGTAGCTGGAGGCAAGTGAAAGGCAACCATACATTACCATCTCTTCCTTCCTTCCTCATTCCCTTCCCTTTTCTCTAAAAATAATGAATAAAAAAAATTTTTTTAAATAATCAAATGGCAACATCCTATATAGCTTTCTAAACATTATGATGAAGCAAAAATTACAGAGGCCACTTTACTTATAGGAAATTTTAGATCTGAGACCATTCCAGAGTAAAGCAGTCGCAGGCACATTCCTTTTTTTCTTTTTGTTAAATTTGTTAGGTGACACTGATTATTAAGGCTTTATAGATTTCAAGTATACAAGTCTATGATACATGATCTGTACATTACATTGTATAGATCATGGATGATCTGCCATCCAAAGTCAGATCATCTTCCATCACTAAATATCTGGCCCCACTTACCTCATACTATCTGCCCTCCCTCTGGTAGATCTAACCATCACACTGGTGTCTATGTCCATGAGATTTTGTTTGTTTGTTTATTTTTAATTTGTTCATATGTTGCTTCCAGTTTTATATCCTGAGTTAAATCAGATGAGGTTCAAAAAATGCTGAACAAAATACTAGCAAATTGAATACAATACATTAAAATAATGTATCATGATCAAATGGAAATCATTGCAGGGACACCAGCGTGGTTCAACATATGCAAATCAACCATTGTAAAACACTTCATTAACAAAATAAAGGATGAAAACCATATGATTTTGTCAATAAATGCAGAAAAAACATTTAATAAACTATAACTTTCGTTTATGATTAAAACACTCAACAAAATGGGCATAAGAAGAAAGTACTCAACATAATAAAGGCCATAGATGAAGAACACTCAGCTACTATCATGCTCAGTAGTGAGAAACCAAAACTTTTCCTCCGAGAGCAAGAACAAGACAAAGAGCCATGCTCACCTTCCTTCCTCAGCACAGTGCTGGGAGTCCTAGCCAGAGCAGTCAGATGAAAGAAAGAAAAGCTACTTTTGCAAATGACGTGATTCTTCTTTTATTATTTATTAATTTAAGGGAGAGAGAGAGAAAGAAATCAATTTGTTGCTCCACTTGTTTATGTATTCATTGGTTGATTCTTACATGTGCCCTGACCAGGGGTCAGACCCACAACTCCAGCATATCAGGACTGTGATGCTATCCTCCCAGGGTGATCTGATTCTTTAAATAGAAAACTCTAAAGACTCCATTAAAAAAAAAAAAAAAAACCTATTAGAAACAATAAACACCGTGAAGTTGCAAGGTACAAAATCAATATATAAAAATACACTGCATCCTTATATACTAACAATGAAATTTCAGGAAAAAAATTTAATTCCTTTTGCTATTGTAACAAAAAGCATAAAATACCTAGGAATAAACTTTAAAAGTGATATAAAGGACCTATGTAATGAAAACTACAAAGCATTATTTTAAAAAGATTAAAAAAGACACAATGAAATGAAAAATATTCCGTGTTCACAAATTAGAAGAATTAACATAGATAAAATATAATACCCAAAGCAATTAGACTTAATGCAATCTCGTCAAAAATCACAATGGGCTATTTTTAAGAGACATAGAATGAAAAAATCATCAAATTTGCATGGAACCACAAAAGACACCAAATAGCCAAAGCAATTCTGAAAAAAAAAAAAAAAAGAAGCTAGAGATATCACACTACCTGACTTCAAATTATACTACACAGCTATGATCATCAAAGCTTCATAGCTGGGTGGGGGAGGGAACAGAAAGGAGTAAAAAGGGGATGCATGTAATACAACAAGAATAAAATTAAATTAAAAAAAAAAAAAAGCTTCATAGCATTGACAGAAAAACAGACACACAAACCAATGGAGCAGAACTGAGAACCCAAAAATGAAACCACATGTGTTAGGGCAAATAATTTTTTTAATAAGTTTTTTAATAATGTTCTTTTTTTTAAAGATTTTATGTATTATTTTTAGAGAGAAAGGAAGGGAGTGAGTCAGAGAGGGAGAGAAACATCAATGGATGGTTGCCTTTCACCTGCCCCCAGCTATAGACCTGGCTGGAGACCTGGCTTGCAACCTGGTTATGTGTCCTGGCTGGGGAACCAGCAACCTTTCCACTGAGCCACCAGCCAGGGCTAAATAATTTTTGACAAAGAAGCCAAAATACTCGATAAGAAAAGAAAGCCTCTTGAATAAATGGTGCTGAGAAAATTGGAAAGGTACATTCAAAAGAACGAAAACTATATTACTTCATCTCTATGTACAAAAATTAACTCAAAATGGATCAAATATCTAAATATAAGATCTGAGAAAATAAATTACAGAGAACAAAACATAAATACTAAACTTAGGGACTTTGGTCATAAAGAACACTATGAATTTGACCCTTAAGATAAAGGAAGTAAAGGCAAAAATAATGAATGGGACTATCTCAAACTAAAAAGCTTCTGCACAGCAAAAGAAACTGACAACACAACAAAAAGGCAAGCAACTGAATTAGAAATATTTGCAAACAACAGCTCCGACAAGGAGTTAATATCCAAAATATGTAAAGAACTCATAAGACTCAACAGCAAACAAACAATCCAATTAAAAAATGGGCAAAAGACCTGAAGAGGCACCTCTCCCAATGAGACATACAAACAGCCAATGGATATATGAAAATATGCTCAACCTCACTAGCTATTAGGGAAATGCAAATCAAAACTCCAGTGAGATACCACCTCACACCTGTTAGCCTGGCTATTATTAACAAGGCAAGTAATAACAAGGGTTAGAGAGGTTGTGAAGAAAATGGAACCCTCTGGGCTCAGCAATAATAGTCGGGGCAGGTGGTGCCTGTGGTTCCCATTAATGTTGACTGCCAGGCTCAGCTGCCTCACCTCTACCTCCACCGCTGTCACTGAGACTGGCCACCAATGCATCTGCCGTGCATCTGCTTCTCCAGTACTCAAGGCTGCAGATGGTGTGCTCAGCAATCTGACCCTCACTACTATAGCTTCTCTGGGGCCCACTGCTAGCTCTGGGAGGGTGAAAGGAGGGGGCCAAGCTCTGCGGCTTTGCTTTTCTGCTTAGAGGTGGCGACTTTCACACTGTGTCTCTACCCCATCACTGGGTCAGCAGCTGTATGTGTTGGCCAATAGGCAGGAACAGGCACTTGACCTCTCTGCTTCCCAGGGCTGTCGGGAGTTCAGGCTGCAACCTGATTCTGCCCCCTTCTGGAGACCTTCAAGCGGAACCTGGCTGCATAAAAGATACTCAGCACTGCTCTCTTCTTCCCTCCTCCCTTGTTTGCTCTGATCCAACCACTTTCGGATATTTCAAAGTGCAGATCTCTCAGACTGTGCGTGTGATGAGCTGGAATTCTTTGTTGAGTTATAGCTGTTAAATTTGTTGAGACTTCCAGGGCAGAGGCCAGGGCAAGCTCTCAAGCCACCTTCTTCTGATATCCAAAAAATAATAATTTTTAAAAAGATTTTATTTATTATTTCTAGAGAGAAGGGAAAGGAAACAGGTAGAGAGGAAGAGAGACATCAATGTATGGTTGCCTTTCACCTGCCTCCAGCTACGGACCTGGCCGGAGACCTGGCTTGCAACCTGATTATGTGCCCTGGCTGGGAATCAAACCAGTGACCTGTGGGTCTGCAGACCAGCACCTTATCCACTGTGCCACCAGCCAGGGACCCCCCCCCCCAAAAAAAATTAATTTTTAAGTAAATAGCCCAAGGCACCTATTTTGAGTGGCAACAGGATTTCTTTAGTTTAATACCTATAATAAGTTAACATTCTCATTGAAGAGAAGGTAGTCAAACAAGGTTATTCTGCTACCCGATGAGCCATGTGTCCTTAGGGTAGGGGAGAGAGAAGAGGGGAAAAAACATCCAGAGAAGCAAGAAAATAGAATGAGAAACAGATGGCTTCCTATTTCCAAACTGGAAACTTTTTGGTTGTTTATCGTTTGTAATCTGAATGAAAAACAGGAGGCAGAGACAATTGCCTTCCCAAGATAATTCACAAAACTGGTGGCTGGAAGTCACACCATCAGGTCCCTCTGGCTTGCAGCAGAGAGAAGGGGAGAACCCTGGGCCCTCCACCGCACCCCACACGTGGTCTGCCATAGGGTCCTACTGGCCATGGCACCTTCCAATTTAGGGCTTGGCTGGGGCTGACTGTGACTCTCTGGACCTGGGAAGCTGGCCTGGCTTTAGGCTCTGTGTGTGGTTTTCATGGTCAACCCAATCCACAGTGTGCAGAGTGCAGAGGCCCTGGGGCCCAAAGGGAGCGGTGCTGTCAGTGGAAACCAGACTCCTCCACAGGATCACCAGGACATCCAAGGACCCAGGCAGGGGAGACTGGTGCAGCAGAGTTTATTCAAGGGCAGAGAGATGCTCCACCTCTGTGTCCAATGTCCCATCTCCCTCCATCCCAACATGGAGTATCAGGGTCAGAAACAGTCAACATCCTGAGATCCTGGGCCATAATAAACCCCAGTTCAGTCCAGCATCCAGCTAGCTTAGCTTGTGAGCTGGTAGCCACCCGTTGTGCTCAGGCATTGGGGCTCCCACCTGGAGCCTGTGTGGTGTGTGGAGTCTGTATGACCATTGGCCACATAGCTGCAGAGCCCACATGGCTATGTAGAGAGGACATGCAAGTGCATGGTCACAAGCAAAAGATGAGAGAGAGAGATTGTTTGTTACCCTCAGATTACATTAGTTTGGGCTTGTGTCAGACCAGGTACTCTTTCAAAAGAACTAATCAACTTCCCAAGCTTCTGTGGGCTTTCGATAGGTCTATAGCCCTTATTTAGACTTGACAGGCTTCTTCTATGGTCAAGCACCTCCTCTTACACACCCCAGTAATCTGGTAACAGAGGGCAGACAGTGCTCCGGGGGGAATTTCCTGTGCTCTTGAAATTAAGTCTCTTGGGCACTGTGTAAATGAGTCTGAAATGATATAGCATCTTGACCAAGCAAGCAGGCTTATTCTCCCCAGTTTATTATGCTCAATGTCTAATTCCCTTTGCTCCCTGTTTTATATTAATAATTAGCTAACTAATGAGAGTAATAGTGGGATGTATTTTGGCTCTAGAGAAGAAATAATATCTTCAAAGTTCCAGGTTCATCTTTCCAGCCTGTTTCCAAATGAATGAAGCATAACCAAAGTGAATTTGGCAAACCCTTCTTCTCCTACCACCAAATAAGTTTCTCTTAAATATACAATTTCTGAGAATAACATTTTCTTAATCCTCTTGCCTCAAACATTTTCATTCACCTTTTATATCCAAGTTATTTTCAGTTTTCTAAAAGGAGTAAATTTACCCCCCCAAAAATTGCTTTAATCTAATTTTTCATCTTCAGTTGCACTGCCAACATCCTATTGAAACAATTTTTTTCATCTGGGTTATTTGTAACATCATTATCAGTTTCCATATCCCTGAACAAAGTTGACTTTATACCAGAGAGGGAGAAAACTCCTATGGTCATTCAGTGTTGATGTAATTTTTTTATTACAATATTATTTAAATATATAAAACCATAAAGTTAATTATGAATGGCTTTTACCTCTAGTTCTTACACTATATGTATAACTAAAACATTTTACATTAAATTAAGTAGACATAGAAAACTAATCAAACTAAAGTACATTAACTTGCCCTGGCTGCTAGCACAGTGGATAAGGTGCCAGCCTGCGAACCCAAAGGTCGCTGGTTTGATTCCCCAGCCAGGGCACATAACCAGGTTGCAAGCCAGTTGCAAGGGAAATTGATGCTTATTTCCCTTTCTTCCTTCCTTCCTGCCCTTCTCTCTGAAAATAATGAATAAAATCTTTAAAAACAATAAAAGATGTTCTTATCTCTTAGAGATATATACTGAGGTATTTATGTATGAATTTAAATGACATGTAGGATTTGCTTGGACATTGTCCAGTGGAGGTTGGGGATGGAAGAAAATGGGTGAGGCTATAGATGAAACAAGATTGTCCAGAAGTTGATGGTTGTTGTAGTTGATAATAACCCAGCAAAGAGGTTCGTTGTGCCATTCTCCTTACTTTTGTGCTTGCTTCATATATTTCACAAAAAGAAAGGGAAGGGAAAGGAAAGGAAAGGAAAAAGAAAAGAAACCCTCTCCTTATGGAGTTTACTTGCTAGTATTTGAATGGGTGCTTGTCATGGCGTCAACCCTGGGTGAAGGCAAGATGGTGACATGGCTCCAGGACAGACCAGCTGTGAAGCAGGTTCAATAAAAATGAGGGAGGAAATGGAGAACTTACCTGGCACATGAAAGTTGAGGCATCCTGGATTCCAAAAAACCAGTTCAATACATGAAACCTCTTGGGAGTAGATGTTTCCTAAGCATCCTATCTGTACATTTTAACTCATAACTGTTCATTAGTAAGTAAATAAGAAAGCATTAATTTTTTTTCTTTGAATTATTGGACACATTGTTAAAAACCATTGAGAGTCAGTTTCAAACATGCTTATTGTTATATATACCATGTGACGGTAATTCAAAAAGTGGTCCCACGCTCAAAATCAAAAGAATTCAGTTAATAGCAAGTAACACAAAACAAAAACTTACCTTTTAAAAAACTAGTTTCAATAAAACAATATACCTTTGCTTTAAGTTAATGTATCTTATGTTATTATTATTTTTAAAAGATTTGATTTATTATTTCCAGAAAGAGAGGAAGGGAGAGAGGCAGAGAGGGAGAGAAACAGAGAAATATCAATGTATGGTTGCCATTCACCTGCCTCCAGCTATAGACCTGGCTGGAGACCTGGCTTGCAACCTGGTTATGTGCCCTGGCTGGGAATTGAACCAGAGACCTTTGGGTTCACAGGCTAGCACCAATCCACTGAGCCACACCAGCCAAAGCAAAATAACTTTTTTGAAACATAAGCACATACCATTAGTATGCCTAAAAAAATAACAATAATTTCTTATTATTGGTAAACAACTAGTAGTGTTCAAATTTGCAAAGGGAGACTTTTGTCTGTTTTTGTCTACTGCTTAAGCCCAGTAATTAAAACAATGCCTGGCACATAGAAGATGCTCAGTTAGCATTTTGAGTAAATGAAGGGATATTGGACTTGAGTGGCAGAATTCCGTTAAGTGGTTATTCAAATATTCCAGGATATTATAAGATTTTAATTAGAATAAAAATACATAATTTTGAAGTTATTGAATTCTGACAGCCCTAGGAACATATCCACACACCCAGCTAAGTAACACTGATATATAGACATCCCTGCCAATTAATCTGGTCAATTAATTTTCAAATTTTTATCATGATTTTTCTGATCTTAAAAACTACTAGTGCTGCCCATTACTGCTGAGTTCAATGCGAATTTCTTGGTCTGGCATTTGGGGCCCTTGATACTCTGGCTTCAGCCTGCTGGGCTTATCCTCCAGGACATCTTTCCCATCCTGTAAGAAAAGCGTGTGAGGGGCCATTCCTTGCTCTCCTGCCTTCCCCCTCCTACCCCCGACCCTCAGTCAGCCTAGTCCGTCTCTGCACTCCCACCAGTTCTGATCGATGGTCCTCCTCAAACAGCATGTTCCCCAGGAAATCTTTAATGAAGCTCCCACTGGGTAAAATTACTGTCTTTCCCGAATTTAGTTAACATTTGCTTATACCTCTGTTACCATAATTTTAATATTCTGCCTGGCTTTGTAGGGATTCCTTTGTTTTTTATTTTTGTGTTTTAGCA
>PVIW01005938.1:10733-29193 GCA_004026585.1 Noctilio leporinus
TCTCTCTCTCTCTCTCTCTCTCTCTCTCTCTCTCTCTCTCTCTCTCTCTCTCTCTCTCTCTCCTCCTTCCCAACCCTTCCTCTCCCTCTCTTCCTCTCCTTAATTCCTTGTTCATTGTAGTTTAACCTTAAAATTCTTCAGTGGTTTCCCCCTGACAAAGCTTAGAAGGTCCCTCACTGCCCCTGGCTTCACCTATTATTATCCCACCAAACACCCCTTCTTCCTTTAGCTTCTGAACTCTATGTCCTTGCAAACAAGGACATTGCAAACAATGTCCTGCATTCACACATTCCATTCTGTTTGCTTGAAACACTCTCTTTCCTGGTCTTCTTGCTCTATTATCATGAGGAAATCCAGAAGACTTCCCAGATCTCTTAAATCTAGCCCAGGTGTCCTTCCTATGACCCAGAATTGCACAACAGTAGTAATCTCCCTGCAGTGTAAATTGCCTGTTTACCTGCCTGCCTTCAAGAACACTGGCACAAGTATGGAAGGCAGGGATCAGTTCCACTCATGCTCACTTTTTTTTTTTTTTAATTTTATTGTTGTTGTATTACATCCATCCCCTTTTTGCTCCCCTCTGTCCACCTCCCCACCCACCCATTCCCCCCAAAGTCAATCCCACCTGTTGTCCATGTCCATAAAATGGAGCATAGACTGTGCAGTTGCCTTCTGCTTACAGCAAGGTTTCTCACCCTTGGGCTCGGGTGAGAGACAAGGCGGAGGGTGGGGGGGACTTCCGGAACTAGTTCTGTCCCCTCTAATGGGTCCAGGTGATTTGAAGTTGCCACACATTTCAAGAAATTCACTTATTTTATCACCTTTCTATGGTAGAAAGAGAAAGATTGACTCATTTTAATTGATTACAGATCATTCCTGCATGCTAGCTCCAGCTTTCATTGTGGGGTTGTTACCCCAGGAAAACGCGTAAATTTGGTGATTGATAGGCCTGAACTCTGTTCCTACCTGTTCCTGCTGTTTCCTCCTTTCTTGTTCTCCCTCCCATTCTAATCCCGGCATTACCAATAGTCAGCCAGTCAGCCAGGCGAGCCCGTTGTAAAGAATGGTTCCTCTCTGACACCATACATCACCCTATGCAGTTAGGAGTGGTCTGACTCTGAGTATTGTGTCCTATTGTCAGGCCCCATGAGCTGATGTTGGGTTCAGAAAATAGTCTCTGTGTTTCTAGGTGGCCCCATAATTTTCCCGGGGTCCTAGCAAGGTTCATTTATCGCGATCTATTTCTTGAGGGAAAAAGTCAGCCTGGCTATGTCAATCTTGACTTTATTTTTGTAGTGTGTGCTTAGCACCCTGAGAGAGCATAGGGACTTTAAGAATGGTAGTGACTAAGAAGATGAAAGGTCCCTAAATGAGCATCCTGGCCCTCAAGGGGCTCTCACCTGGCAGTGAAGACAGGCAATTGCCTCCCTTGTGAACACTGCCTTTTCAGGGATGTCACTGAAGTTGAGTCCCAATTTCCTCATCTGTCTAATAATGGCTGCTATGCTGCAAGCTTCCCAGTATTATTATGCAAAAATGAAGCAATAACTGTGAAGCCCCTAGAGATGAGAGGAATCCCCATGCCTGTCCAGTTCAAGGCCCTTAGCAGGACTACATCAACCCTAAAGAATGAATGAAAAGATGAGGGAATGTAAGAATGAGTGAATGAATAAGTGAATATAGTAGTTTGTCAGATTTTACAGCATGCAATGCACACTTTATTTTAATTCTCACACCCCTCTAAATACCTTATAATTTTTTTTTCCTTTTGTAGATCAAAACTATGAGATCTAGACTTGCCTACAGTAAGCCAGGTCAGAAGCAGCAAAGTGAAAACTTGAACTCAGACCTTCTTTATGAAGCCTAGTGCCATGTCCGTTTCCCTTGGGCAAATCCAACCTCTGCTATGCATTCAGGTCTGAGCTTCAGGATTGCTCCTTGGTGCCGTGCTTCCTCATCCAAACAGCTCAGGTGCCCTCTTCACTTTCACTCTCTTTCCCATCCACCTGCTTTACTTTCTTCACCTCATTTATCATTCCTGCTGTTTGGCATCATCCTATTTGTTGCTATTTTTAAGTCTGTAAGCTATTCTCTGTGCTAGGCTCTGTCCGAATTTGACTTCCATTCTTTAGTAAAATTATCACAAGAACCTTATTAAGTTAACATCACTTCTGTCTCTATTTTACCCATGCAAAAACTGAAGTGTGTAGAGTTTAGGCTACTTTCCAATTTTAAACAGTACTAGCAGAATTATTCTAAGAGGAAGAGTTCAGGTATCTGACTGCAATGGCCACACTTTTATATTCTGGGCTAATGTCCCCTGAAAGTGCTAGATGATTAATTTATTAATAAGGGTATTTATCACTGTTGCTATTTTTGTTTTCAAAATTAATGTGTAACATTTACTGTGGGGGACCCCAACCCACAGTAAAACCCCCCGGTGCTGCAGATGAAATAAGGCCATCCCACACAGCTCTTTGTAAGAAGAAGAAGATCTGACCAGTGGCTCAAGACCAAGGCAGCGTTCTTTGTTCCCAAAGGTCTTTTATTGAAAGGGGTAAACATGGAGGCATGTAGCTTGTCAATCAATGCTAATCAATGATAATTACAGGGAAAGGGGGGCGGAAGTGAGGAGGCAGGGAGATCTCACTCACATCAAGAGGTGCATTCAAATTTTAAAAACTTCTGCAGTTGATACAACAAAGGATCAGGCAACATAAAAGAACAGGCCTGGCTTCATAGTAACTAAAGTATTTTTCCATGACCTAGTCCCTTTCCCCCAGGGTCACTGGTTTTACATGGAAACATGTATGTACCCAGTATTCCCAGTTTTCCAGTTGGGACTTACAGGTTTAGCCTGGGCCATGTGGGACTCCGTTTCTGTGTTTATCCCAAGTGGGCCCCAACAATTTACAACATCACAAAAAAAATTGGTGACATCCCAGTATCTACTGACTTGAGGAGAATTGAGAATTACTGAAATCAATGATATAATTGATGTGCATAATAATGGAATAATTATATGTTTTTCACACAAATGTAGGCAAGTACCAGTATGGGCATCATTGATGTCTGGCTTGAAATGCATGTACTTAACCTTCTCTGCAGACTTCACTGAAGAACATTTCACTCACAGCTTATGTTGACTCATGGAGGGGATATGGCCCAGATCATATATGATACTATCTTCAGTTTCATCTAAGGCATTGCTAATGCCACATTTTTTTAGTGACTGTACAATAGTTTCATCCTTCACTGAGTGCCATGATGTTTTTACCCATTCACAAACTTGAGTGATAGTGGGCCTCTTCATTCATCCAGTAGGTGTCAGATCATGATTACCAGCAGCCATCCATTTGTTCCACTCTTCTTGCATAAAGATTTTAATTGGTTTGTTGTTGGAAATGTCGAGAGATTGCAACTGACCAGTAAGACCCCCAGGAATTACAGCTAGATGAGTCTTCACTTCTTTAAAGCTCTTTTCTGTAGTTGCACTAAACTGGTCAAACACTAATAAGCCTCATACTTATTATTATCCTCAGCTGATTTGACAGGTCAGTGGTTGTAGCTGGTAGTGTCAGGCAGCTCTCTGCACTCCCCCAAGTCCCAGGTGATGGGCAGAGGCAGATGGCAACTGACCAGACGCCCTGAGATTCAGCAGTAAAGTGGACATTTAAGAGTCCCCAGGGGTTTCATGTGGGCCCACTGCTTCCTCTTCTAACAGCTGTTGCCACCGCTGACAGAGCAGGTAATACACATCACAGTCTGTGTATTGCTCTATGGAGAAATATTTGCTCCATAAGATGTACAGACATCCCCCTACACACACATTTTGGTGGAGGCGGAATAAGTGCATCTTATGGAGCGAAAAATACAATAATTTACAGGGATGTTACAATGATTAAATGAAACAATTCATGTAAACTACCTGGCATGCAATTGGCCATAAGTAAATTTTAGTTTCTTTCCACTATCCTGTGTTCATAATGGTGTATTAGTTCACCCATGAGATGTGATTATAAAATGAAAAGCAAGATTGCTATTGCAAGAAAACACACTGGAACACTAGCATCTAAATGAGTGCTGCCCCCGCGCAGCACCTCATCCTGGGACGCGCCCTGCTCCGCCTCACTGTGCTGTGTGGGCTCAAAACATTTTTGGGATGTTTCTCCCTACCAGTCAGACCCCTATACCGAACACATTCACAGGAAATGAAATCAGCAATTTTTATTCATTCGTCACAGATTGTTACTCATTGTGAACAAGTGAATGAGTTACTGTTTTAAAAAATGGACCAACAGATCAAGAAGCAAGCCACACACTAGCAGCACTGAACAGCTCCGGCTCCCCAGTTTTCCAGACAAGCTCAGAGAAGCACTTGTTGGCAACTTCTCCAGCAGCCACTTTCTAAAAGGGACATAACAGTGTGTATTAGTCATAGGAAGTGAGAGATAGTGACATTCTTGAAAACAAAGGAAACCAGAAATGGAATTACAAGTATCTAGAGCCTTACTTTAAAAAAAGGTTTTTAAACACTAGCTTTAATGAGGGAGAGCAGGGTGATGTGTAACAAGGCTAATTTGGGAGTGAGTGGCACTTCGCTGGAGAGGGTTTTAAGAGCCATTATTTTCAGGAAAATCTGCTTTGACTGTGAGCATCCTAAAAAACCACTTAGATTTTGAAGACCAACCATGTTGATACTCAACCAGTCATTACTAGCTTGATCTATGGATTCATGAGAAAAAGTTCTGGGTGTGACAAAGGAAAAGTCTGAGACCAAGAAGCTAAGCAGCCAGGATCGCTCTGGGGCCTTGGGACTCTGTCTGCCTATGCTGGGGACACTTTACGGGAATAAACACCAGCATCTCCAATTTCAGCTCTAGCCAAGCTAGCTCTGCTCTAAGGCCATAGACCATCCCTGTTCAAATTTGCCATCATTCTTGTAAATATATCGCTGCTAATGAGAAAAGTTAAAGTCCTTTGTAATTTAAAAGGCTGAAGTACAGTTTCTTATTTTTTTTCATTTGAATATTTTCAAACCCACAGGTAAGTTGAAGGAATAGTAAAACAAATACCTGAATATGAGGTCTGCCCTAGAAGTATCGAGCCGATGTTAATATAATTAAAACCGTTAGTGTGTCTGATACTTTTGGGACAGGCCTTGTATCTCTTCACCTACAATCACCAACTGAGAATTCTTTTCATGCCCACCTTGCTTTGATCTCTTATATACATACCATCCTTTTGCTAATTCATCCAAAAGAAGGCTTCCCATATCATAACATTCCATCATTAAAATTTTAAGTTTGCATCTTCCAAGAATAAGAACATTCTCTATAATTACAACACCATTATTACAACTAAGAAAATCAACATTAAGTTCTAGCTGGTGTTCAGTGGATAGGCACTGGCCCACGAACCCAAAGTTCACTGGCTCAATCCCCCAGCCAGGGCAAGTAACCAGGTTGCAAGCCAGGTCTGCTGGAGGCAGGTAAAAGGCAAACATACATTGATGCTTCTCTCCCTTTCTCCCTCTTTCCCTGCCCCTCTTCCTAAAAATAGTGAATAAAATATTTTTTAAAAACTTAAAAAATAAAATAAATAAAATCAACATTAATACAATAATAGCATCTAACATTGAGTCTGTTGGGTGCAGAATGAGCCACTCCATGATGTGCCTCAGTGGTATGTGGATAATTTTAACCTAAAGGCAAACTTTTATCCGCTTCCCCTCTTTAATTATCTAGAGAAATTTGAATTAGGATCCTTTCTCCTAATCAGAGATTATCAAAGATAAACTTTTAGGACCTAACTATATGGCTGGGTAAACTACTGAACATGTGTTCTCACTACAATGGCTTTCCAAGGCCCCACTATGCATTACCTCATCCATAGCTCAAAATGTCTTATACACTCATTTTCCCCTCCTGTCCTTAAACAGCTCATATGTGTGGTATCTCTGATTCTCATGTTTGTGGGGTTTCCATGCACATGAAACTAAATTTGATTAGCAAGCTGTGTCTTGCTAATTTGATTATTTGGCCAGCAAAAAGAACTGGAGAACAGAGGGGAGCAAAAAGGGGATAGATGTAATACAACAACAATAAAATTTAAAAAGAAAAAATAAATAAATAAAAGGGGGGAAAAAAAGAACTGGAGGAGAGAAAATAGCATTTTCCACTTTCCCACAGGTCCATAGTCAGATTTCCCAAATTGCCCCCAAAATGTGCTTTATAGTAGGTATTTTAAAACCCAGGATCCAATCAAGGTCTGCTGTCCATTATAAACACTCCACTCTCTTATTCTGATATTCATGGTACCGGGTCCTTTAACAAGTTGACGCTACTTGTTCCGCAAAACTTCCCACATTCTAGATGAATTAAGTGTTTCTTTAGGATTAAGTTCGGGTGACATTTCTGACAAGAGCACCACATAAGCTGTCATGTGTACCTTCCACTGCATCTTACTCAGGAATCACAAGTAAAGCCACCCCCCAATGGGCAAATCCAAGGTTGAGTTCTTGGTTAAGATGGAGACCACCAGATATCTCTACTATAATAACACATTTTCTCCCCCTGTAATTAGTAAGTAATCCGTGAGGTGATACTTTCAGCATTTGCAAGTGAGAACAGATATGTTCCAGGTAGATTTGGCTGTTGGAGCTTTTTCAAATTCATTCTTTCATCCTTTCCATATAACCCCAGGAATCCTGTGGCAATTCCTTGCTTCATAGCACAAGATGTTCCAGGCCTTACTTGTGCTGACCTGGGATCAGCATCCCTCCATGGAGCCCTGATCATTGTAGGAGAAAATAGGAATTAGAAACTGAAATCTGTGTGCTAAGTGTGCTCTCAACTGCAAATTTAAAATGCAACTTTATATAGGTGCATTTCTATGCCTCTGTCCTGGGGTTCCCCATATTACGAGGGTGGACAGCAATACAGCATGACTCCAGGGGACTGCTAAACCTTCTTCCTGAGAGAATCTCTATTCTGAGTGCCTTTTGAAAGCTGAGGTGTTATTCATGCCTTCACTTGGCTTACCCAGTTTTGTCTATACTGCTTTAATGAACTTGCTCTACCTTCATAAATGTACCAAGTGTCAACTGATGGTCTGTAGCATGAATTCAACACCAACAGGAATCCCCAATTTGGGGTGCAATCAAGAAGAAAACTTTATTCAGTGCAAAGTAGCTCAACTGTGATACAGCACAGCTGTAAAAACAGCACAGCTGTAAAGACAGCATGGCTGTGAGGCAGCCTTTGGGCCAGGCCCCTTTCAGGATAGACAGCTGTGCTCTGCTTTGAGCTTGCGACATCATCAGGTTTCAGCTCAGCCAGGGAGGTGCAGTCTTCAGTCTTGGATGGAAAAGGAACGTGAGCCCTTTGAGCTAGAGGGGAGCTGGCTCATACGGACAGGAGTCCCTGCCCTGATTCCTGTTTGGTTCATCCTTATGCAAGTGAGGACTCCAAACCCTCATAGTTTGAGTGGTCCAAAAGGCTCTGTTCTGATTAGCCAGAATGTCCTCATCAGTCAGAATAGAACCACTCTGATTGGTTGAAATACTATTCCAGGAACTCTTTTATAGGGGCCGGCTTAGATGACAATACAGTGCAGGCAAGCAATTCAGCGCAGGAGGAAGTCAGTAGTCAGTGCAGACACAGGCAATTCACCACTGGCTTCTCCGGGAAGTTCAGTGTGTGTGCGAGGCCCCTGTGCAGAAATGGCTGCTAGGCTCTGGTATTTTTGTTTGTTTGTTTTTTGTTTTTAAATGTGAGCCCAGGTAGCCACCAGGATCCCTTCTTAGGTGTCTTTTTTTCCTCAGGGTTCACACAAGTCATAAGACATCTGGGGACCCTGCCCAAGAAAGAGAGAAAAATATTACTAGAACAGCTTTTATTTCTGGAAATCCTGTATTTAAACATTGATTTGCTCTCCCCGGCATCACTGTATTATGGGAATGATACATCACCTTTCTGAGGCTCAGTTTTTGGGTTGTGTATTGTGTGTTGCTTAGAGAAATGCACTGGATGTAACTTCATGTTGTTTTGTTTTCTTAGCAGGATAATAACTAAACAAGGTATTATTCCTGAAACTGCTGGAAAATTGTGAAGAGCTATGCAACTTTAGCTAAACACTGTTACTAAGGAGAACAAGAACATAGTATTTTAGGTGGTAGCAGTGGCATAGAAAACCAAAATTCAACAACAATTTCAGTCCCCAGTCCTTCAGTTGAAGTTATTTAACTAAGAAGCTGATTTGAACTTGTCTTCCCCCTCTCTAGGTTTCCCTTCATAAGAGCTTCTCACGAATGAGCAGACTACAAGCCATGAGGAAACTCTGAGGAGTGGTCAGTAGGGTCTGTCCATGCTCACATTGTATACCCACCTGTAACAGCCCGGCTTAAATATTACCTTTGCACCTGGTTCCAACCAGCCATGCAAGGAGGGCCATTTTCCCTCTATAACTTCCACAAGCTTCTCGTCCTTGGTGCTCTGATTCTGATATGCACCACTTAAACAGACCTTTTAACAAGGACTACTCACGGCACTTATGCATCAGAAACATGAATTAAAGATGAAGTCTGTGTAATCACCAAGGAAACTGAGGGAGTGCTCTGAGTCAGTCCAGCCAATGGGGTGGAAGGGTCTTATAGCCTGGGTTTCAAAACCAGGGGCGTGAGGAAATGTAATTGCATGCATGCTATTAGGGTGCCTCTCATCTCAGCTGGAATACAATTCAGGTCAGTTCAACAGACATTTATTAAGCACCTGCTGAGGGCACAACTATTGGTCAGACACAAGGAGCTTTGTGGAGCTCACATTCCCCTCTGGAGGTTAAGCATCAACTATTCAGTAAATGGAACACCTTTCACCATACTTAGTGCTAAGGGGACACAGAGAACAAGGTGGTTTTAGATTTAATCTATGCAGCACTGGCGAGGGAAGGCAGGTGAGGTCAGAAAAAGCTCCTTAAAGGAGGTCAGGGGTAGGAAGAGTCCCAGCCTGAGGGAAGAGTATAAATTGAAGAGAGTGGCCTTTTCCAAAAGGATTGGGAAAGAACAATTACTTATTCATTTCCTGCCCATCCCTATGACCTACTTCTTCCCTTTAACCCAAATCATGAAGCTGAGGAAGCTTCTCCTGAATCTTGAAGCACATCCAGCTTGAAGAGTAACTGCTCTAAGGAATACTAGTGGAGTAGGGTGACTGATGGCCAACCAAATATATCAAGTCCTAATCTCTGGAGACCATACGTGTTTCCTTATAAGAAAAATAGGATTGACTTCTGGTCAAGATGGTAGTGGCAGTAAAGGTGGTACTCATCTCATCCCACAGCCACATCAGAAGTGCAGCTGAACTACAGAATAATCATCCAGAACTGCCTAAAGTCTGGCTGAATGTACAACGAGGGAAATAGAAAGCCACATCAGGAAGGGTGGTGAAATGGAACAGGCTGGTCCTACACCCACAGGTGGCAAATAAACATTGGGAGGGATATCTCAGTTGGAGAGGTCACCCCTGAGGATCCAGGGGTAATAGCCCCACACCAGGCTCCTCAGACCAGGATTTAGTATCAAGAAGAGAAGTCCGCATAACTTCTGTCTGTAAAATCCAGTGGTGGTTGTGGCTGAATAAGACAGAAGGGTTCTGAAGTCACAGGCAGTTTCTCTTAAAAGGCCCACACATAGATTTACTCCAGACTCACCTCTGATCACTGGTGCTATGGAAGCAGCTTGAAAGACACCAGGGACAAATGGGAATGAAATGAACTGTCCAGCATCAATGTAGGGGCTAAGAGGACACTTCCTCCCAGACAAAAGTGCTGGCAGAGACCATTGTTCCTTTGATGAGCCTTCCCCTCACAGAACCAGCAGGTGGGTGCCACATCTGAGTCTCCATCAATCTGCCTAATACTGTTTACCCTACCATGGTGATTCCCTGAGACTTCACCTCGCCCAGCTTGCAAGCTCATCTAAGATGTTTCTAGTAGCTTTTCCATAAAATGGGTTGTCTTAGCTCATACTTTAGATGTTCCTAAAATCTCTCAAATAAGCAACATCTGGCCTCTCACTAAGTGGCCCAGGTCTGGCACTAGCAGAAGCCAGCCTTTGTTCACAGCTTGGCTTTGTATGGTCACCTTAAAGCCCAGCAAAAATAGCAGCCATCTGCAGATTGCTTTGTAGCTCATGCCAGGTGGCCCCAGGCAGAACACAGGTGGTGTCTGACCTTGACCTGCACCTCCTAGGAGGCACCAGAGCCAACGTACCCAGTGTACATCTTCAGACCATGTTGAAGCATCATTTTCCAACCACCTTCATAAGCAACACACCCAGAGATGGACTCCATAGACACCAGAGCCCTGCTGAAGTAATCCTGCTTGATGTCCTGAGTTCCTGCAAAGCTGATCCTCCACAGTGATCAGAGGTTGGTGGTCCGTTGTTGCAGCCATTACTTACAGCTGATCAACTGGGAGATAAGTCCCTCCAGTTAACATGTCAACAGCAATGTTACATGCTACAAGAGAAGAGTGTACACAGCCCACATGGGGGACACAACTTGAGTGCCCAGATTAAGTGAACAAGGAGATTGTGCCTCTGGACCCTACAGAACACCTGCTGCATTAGGCCTGGGAGATATAGTAGCATTACCTAATACATAGAAACAAACACAGGAGGCTGCCAAAAAGAAAGGACTAACCCCACCACCACCAAAAGAAACAAAGAACAAACCATGTCTCAAATGAGTGAGCAAAACAAAACTCTAGAAAAAAAAACTAAACAACGTGGAGACAAGTAATCTACTAGATGCAGAGATTAAAACACTGGTTATAAAAATGCTCAATGAATTTAGCATACCAACAGCATAAAAGAACCAGTCTGAAATGAAGGAAAATACACTAACTGAAATAAAGAATAATTTACAAGGAATCAACAGTAGCGTAGATGAAGCCAAGAATAAAACCAGTGGTTTGGAATGTAAGAAAACAAACAAAAAAAAAATACCAAATTAGAATAACAAAAATAAAAAAGAATGAAAATATATGAGGATAATGGGACACCTTCAAGAGTACCAACACTCACACCATGGGAGTGCTGGAAGGAGAGAGAGAGCAAATAATTGAAAACCTATCTGACAAAAATAACGACAAAACTTTCCTAACCTGGTGAAGGAAATAGTCATACAAATCCAGGAAGCATAGAGAGTCCCAAACAGGATAAACCCAGAGAGGCCCACCCAAGATACATCATAATTAAAATGTAAAAGGTTTAAAGACCAAGAAAAAATCTAAAAACCAGTGAGAGAGCCCCAGTAAGTTTAGCTCAGTTGGTTGGAGCATCATCCCATAGACTGAAGGGTCATGGGTTTGATTTCTGATCAGAGCACATGTCAAGTTGCAGGTTGATACCCAGTCAGGGCACATAAGAAGGCAACCAATTGACGTGTCTCTATCATTGATTTCTCTCTCTTTCTCTTTTTCTCTCTTTAAAAGCAATGGGGGAAAAAATGTCCTCAGGTAAGGACTTTTAAAAAAAGCAGCAAGAGAAAATCAGTTACCTAGAAGGGAGCTCTCAGAAAACTGTCAGTTTATCTATCGACAGAAACTTTGCAACCCAAACAGATTGGCAAGAAATATTCGAAGTGATAAAAAGCAGGAACCTACAACCAAGTTTATCTAGCAAAACTAATTTAGAATCAAAGGACATAAAGAGCTTCCAAGACAAGGCAACCCTAAGGGGGTTCATCACCACCAAACCAGCAATATACAGGTACACATGATACATTGGCAGTAACTTTGTCTCCTTATTTCATGTGCTTCTTATTAATTTTGAAAAACTATGTTTCTAATGTTATGATTTAACAGCATTGTTTCAGATATACAGTATTAAATTCTGAGAGCAACCATCATGTTGAAGGAATATGATGTTAGAGAAACCATAATTTCTGGACTGCATGTAGGGTGAACTGCAAGGAAATTGAAGACTTCAATAACATTCCTTTACCTATAGTTGAGAACATGAAGGTGTATGATGCTGACCCTGATGTCACCACACCAACAAGGAAAACGCATAAGGTATGCAAGGATCGCACAAGTCCAGATATTAAACACAGAATCCAGGAGATCATCAATGAAGATCCAGGAAAGTCAATGAGCTCCATAGCAAGAGAACTGCAGATATTGAATGCAATGGTTTGCAAAATTATTGCTGACAATATCAGATACAGATCATATGCTTTTAGAAAAGTCTGGTTTACGGCATAGAAAAGGAAAGGCACTTTGAAAAAGCAAGGACACTGCTAACAAAATGGAAAAATCCCAAAGGAAAAAACCTTTTAATTTTCTTCTCCAATAAAAAGAAGTTTCAGCAGGACCAAATAGTCAACAGAAGAAACAACAGGTGGCTCTGTGAGAGTCTTAATGATGTCCCAATTGTCATGAAAATGAAATTTCCTGCTACAGTGATGGTGTTGGGTGTTGTCATCAGTGAAGGAGATAACATGATTCCGCATTTTTTCCCACAAGGCTTTCAGGTGACTGCTGATGTTTATCTTGACATTTTGAGAGAAATAATTGTACCGTGGAAGAAGCAAGTTGCAATTGGATGTCATTTTATCTTCCAACAAGATGGTGCACCAGCACATTATGCCAAAAAGGGGCAAGAATTTCTCAGTATCAATGTTTCTGAATTCTAGTCAACAGAAATCTGGCTCCCTAGTTCACCAGATGCAAATCCTTTAGACTATTACCTATGCAGCATTTGTGAGAGATAAGTTAATAAACAACCTCATTCTGATCTAAAGAGGCTGTTAAAGCTAAGATTGAAAACATTATGATGACCATGGATAAAGAAAAGTTAATTAAAGCATGCTCAAAATTCCCAAGTCGAATCAAATCTATTATTGCAGCAAATGGAGACTTTTTTGAACAATTTTTAAAAATGACTATGTTTATGTATTTACATATAAGAATAAATTTATTTCAAAATATAATGCTTTCATGGTATGTTGTTTATTTTACTAAAATTTTGTCATTTTTTCACATGCATCCTGTAGGAAATGTTAAAGGTCTTTTTTAAGAAGAAGAGGAACAACTTCTGGAGAGAGCACAGCCCTGCTGTCATCTTGATTTTCATCCAGTGACATTGATTTAGGGCTTCCAGGCTCCAGGACTGTGAAAGAATAAGTGTCTGTTGTTTTGAGCCACCCAGTTTGTGTTTAATTTGTTACAGCTGCCACAGAAACTAACGATCGGATTTATCCAGAAAGCAAGCATCTACTTTGCCCAATGCACTTTCGTAAATAGGAGGGAGAGGAGAGGGAAAGACAATGATCTTTTCCTTAGTTTATTAATTTTGCTTTCAGTTTTCAGATGCTAGTCTGGCCACCTGCCCCCAGAGATGAATTCAGCATCCTGACAGATATTGGCCAACACTCAGTCTTCACTCAGAGAGCCACATGTGTGAGACTTGTCCTGAATTTTTGAAGATGACAAGGCTGACTATGCCATCTTCTCCTCTTGCTTTGTCACAGTACTACTCACTCAGGGCATGCAGTTTCAAGCACTTCTACATTAGCACATGTTTCATGCATATACCATGTCCCAACCTGCTTGGAGCTCAAAATTCATTGAGCATTGTCTCCATCAGTGACAGATATTTAAGGGTTCCCACAGGAGTTGAAAAGGATGCAGTGATAGCACATAATCCTCACTCTCAGATAATTTAGAATTAATTTGACTAGGCCAGAACACTGATCATCAATTTTACTTTAAAAAATAGCCATGGCTGGTGGCTCAGTGGATAGGCGCTGGCCTGAGAACCCAAAAATCACTGGTTGAATTCCCAGTTTGGGCACATAACTGGGTTGCAAGCCAGGTCTCTAGCCAGGTCCAAAGCTGGAGGCAGGTGAAAGGCAACCATACATTAATGTTTCTCTTCCTCTCTGCCTCTCTCCCTCCCCTTTTCTCTTAAAAAATTAAGTTTATGTTTTATTAAGTTTTTAAAAATTAATAATAATAGAAGAAAATGCACTAAAAAGCTACCATTGATTACTTCTATTTAAAGTGATTGTTTTTCCTCTATTTTTTACATTACTTCTATAATAAAAATAACTTACTGTATTGGTACTATGTTTGTTTTGAAGAAAAGTGTTTACACTTGAGCAAGAATAAAAAGTAAAGGAAAAACAAAAGACAGCATATGGTAAATTATTCCTGAAATTTTCAGATTTCGAAAGTGCTCAGTGTTCTTATTAGCTGGGGGCCCTGGAAACACTTTTTGGAAATATCAGGACTTCAGTTGAGCCTTGAAGAATGAGCATTATTTTTAAATGTAACTCTGATTTTCCCCTGTAAAAGGGGTGAGGGAGCTCTTTAGGGTCTCTTTTTATTTAGTTTATTGGAATGCACAATCCTACAATACATCATCTGTATAATGTTTTGTACGTTCACCACATCAAGTTTCCATCCGTCATCATTTATCAGCCTATGTACTCCTCCACCTCTCTCCATTTCCCACTCTGCGCCCCAACAATCACCACACTGTTGTCCATATCCATGAGATTTTTCTTTTTTTCTTTTCTATTCCTCCACCACCACCACAGATGCTGTCAGCCTGCACTTCACCTAGGACTTTGTCTCTGTCTTTCTTTTTTTTTTTTTTACTTTACTTTTATTTTATTGTTGTACTACTTTTATCCTATTCCCCCACCACCACCACTCTCCTCTGCCCCATCCTCCCCCTTCCCCCTCCCACAATCGATCCCATATGTTGTCCATGTCCATGGGTCATCCATTCTAGTTCCTTGACTAAACTGTTCCCCTTCTTTACCTCTTTCTCCCCCTTCCCCAGCCCCTCCCCTCGACACACTGAAAGTCTGTTCCTTATATTCATGTGTTCTGTTTTGCTTGTTTGTTTGCTTTGTTCATTACTCTCCTGTATTGGGTGAGATCATATAGTGTTTGCCGTTCAAATACAAATTTGTATTTGTATTCCACTGAGCGTAATAGTCTCCAGTTTCATCCATGTTGTTGCAAAAGGTAGGAGTTTCTTTTTTCTTTCTGCTATATAGTATTCTATTGTGTAAATGTATCAAAGTTTTTTTGATCCATTCATTCACTGATGGGAACCCAGGCTGTTTCTAGCACTTGCCTATTGTAAAGAGTGCTGCTATGAACATAGGGACACATGAGTTCTTCTGAATTGGTGTTTCAGGGTTCTTTGGGTATAATCCTAGCAGTGGAATGGCTGAGTCTAAAGATAATTCCATTTTGAGGTTTTTGAGGAAATTCCATACTGTTTTCCATAGTGGCTGCACCAGTCTGCATTTCCACCAGTAATGCACCAGGATTCCCTTTTCTCTACATCCTTTCCAGCACTTGTTGTTTGTTGATTTGTTGATGATGGCCATTCTGACAGGTGTGAGGTGGTATCTTTGTGGTTTTAACTTGCATCTCTCTGATGGCTAGTGATGATGAGCATTGTTTCCTATGCCTATAGGCCCTTTGTATGTCCTCTTCAGAGAAATGTCTGTTCAAGTCCTTAGCCCATTTTTGACTGGGCCGCCTCCCTGGTGTTCAGTTGTATAAGTTCTTTATATATTTTGGAGATCAAACCCTTGTCTGAGGTGTCATTGGCAAACATGTTTTCCCCTACAGTTGGTTCCCTTTTAATTTTGTTGATGTTTTCCTTAGCTGAACAAAAACTTATCAGTTTGATCTTTTTTATTTGTTCCTTTATTTCCTTTGCCCTTGGAGAAGTATCGGTGAAAATACTGCTGCATTGGATATCTGACATTTTACTTCTTATATTTTCCTCTAGGATATTTATGGTGGCACTGCTTATGTTTAAGTCCTTTATCCATCTAGAGTTTATTCTGGTGTATGGTGTAAATTGGTGGTCTTGTTTTATTTTTTGCATATCCCTATCCAGTTCTCCCAACACCAGTTGTTGAAGAGGCTATTTTCACTCCATTTTATGTTCCTTCCCCCTTTGTCAAATATTAATTGACCATAGGGTCGTGGGTTTATTTCTGGGCTCTCTATTCTGTTCCATTGATCTATGTCTACTCTTATGCCAGTTCCAGATTGTTTTGTTTATGGTAGCCTTGTGGTCTTATATTGTGACTCCTCCTACTTTGTTCTTTTTTATCAAGATCGTTGTGGCTATTGTGATCATTTTTGGCTCCATATAAATTTTTGAAGTATTTTTTCTATATCTGTGATAAATGTCATTGGCATTTTGAGAGGGATTGCATTGAATCTATAGATTGCTTTGGGTAGTATGGACATTTTAATGATGTTAATTCTTCCCATCCATGAATATGGTATATGCTTCCATTTATTTGTATTTTCCTTAATTTCTTTCTTCAATATTTTGTAGTTTCCTAAGAACAAGGTTTTTTACATCCTTGGTTAGGTTTCTTTCTAAGTACTTTATTGTTCTTGTTGCTATGGTAAATGGGATTTGTTTTCTAGCTTCTATCTTTGATGTTTCATTATTGGTATACAAAAATGCCTTTGCTTTCTGAATACAGGTTTATATCCAGGTATTTTGCTAAATTTGCTTATTTGGTTGAGTAGGTTTTTGGTGGAGTCTATTGGGTCTTGTATATACACTATCATGTCATCTGCAAATAATGACAGTTTGACTCCCTCCTTTCCAATTTGGATACCTTTGACTCCTTTTTCTTGTCTGATAGCTATGGCTAGAACCTCCAAAACAATGTTCAACAGAAGTGGAGAGAGTGGACAGCCTTGTCTTGTTCCTGATTTTAGGTGAAAAGCTTTTAGTTTTTGATGATTGAGTATGATGTTTGCTACAGGTTTCTCATAGATGGCCTTTATGAGGTTGAGGTATGTTCCCTCTATTCCCATTTTGCTAAGCGTTTTAATCATAAATGGTTGCTGTACTTTATCAAATGCTTTTTCAGCATCTATTGATATGATCATATGGTTTTTATCTTTGAATTTGTTGATATGGTGTATTACATGTATTGATTTGCAAATGATGTATTAGCTTTGCATCCCTGGGATGAATTCCATTTGACCATGGTGTATGATCTTTTGAATATATTGCTGGATCCAACTGGCCAATATTTTGTTGAGAGTTTTAGCATCTATGTTTACCAGTGATAATGGCCTGTAGTTTTCTTTCTTAGTTGTGTCTTGACCTGGTTTTGAGATCAGAATAATATTGGTCTCATAGAAAGAGTTTTGAAGCCCTGGCTGGTGGCACAGTGGATAAAACACTGGCCTGCAAACCCAAAGGTTGCTGGTTCAATTCCCAGCCAGGTCACAGAACCAAGTTTCAAGCAAGGTCTCCAGCCAGGTCCATAGCTGGAGGCAGGTGAAAGGCAACCATGCAATGATGTTTATGATGTTTCTTTACCTCTCTGTCTCTCTCCCTTCATCTCCCTCTAAAAACAATAAATAAAATCTTAAATAAATAAATAAGTTTTAGAGTCTTATTTCTTCTTGGATTTTTTTGAATAGATTGAGGATAGGCATTAGTTCTCTAAATGTTTGATAAAATTCACCTGTGTAGCTATCTGGCCCATGGCTCTTGTGCATTGGGAGATTTTTGATTACTGCTTAAATGTCATTAGTTGTTATCTATTAGTTGTCTATTCAGGCTTTCTGCTTCTTCTTGATTCGGTTTTGGTAGATTGTTCCTTTCCAGAAATTTATCCATTTCATCCAGGTTGTCAAATTTCCTTTCTTTTTTTCCTAAAATTTCTTGTCATATAGTTGTTTGTAGTAATTTCTTACAATCCTTTATATTTCTGAGATATTGTTGCAATTTCTCCTCTGTTGTTTTTGATTTTGTGTATTTGGGTGCTCTACTTTTTTTCTTGATGAGCCTGGTTAAAGGAGAATGTTCCATGTGCATTTGAAAAGAATGTGTATTTTGCTTCTCTGGGGTAAAAGGTTCTGTATGTATCATTTAGATCCATTTCCTCTAGAGTGTTGTTCAATGCCACAACATCCTTAGTGATTTTTTGTTTGGAAGATGACTATTGTTGATAGTAGGGTATTAAAATCCCCTACTATTAGTGTTTTTGCTGTCTATATCCTTCTTGAAGTCCTCCAAGATTTTCCTTATATATTTCAGAGCTCCTACGTTGGGTGTATATATGTTTACCAGAGTTACTTCTTCTTGATGGATTGTTCCCTTAAGTATTATGAAATGTCCTTCTCTATCTCTTTTTATGGCCTTCATCATAAAATCTATTTTTGTCTGAAATAAGTATTGCTATTCTAGCCTTTTTTTCATGTCCATTTGCTTGATATATATTTTTCCATCCTTTCTCTTTCAGTCTGTGTTGGTCTTTTGTTCTGAGGTGGGTCTCTTGAAGACAACATATATGTGGGTCATGTTTTCTTATCCATTTGGCTACCCTATGTCTTTTGATTGGCACATTTAATCCATTTACATTTAAGGTTACTATTGATTGATATT
>PVIW01005938.1:29293-96417 GCA_004026585.1 Noctilio leporinus
TTTTTTTTTTTTTTTTTTTTTTTTTTTTTTTTTTTTTTTTTTTTTTTTTTAAGATTTTATTTCATTATTTTTAGAAAGAGGGGAAGGGAGAGAGGCAGATAGGGAGAGAGACATCAATGTATGGTTGCTTTTCACCTGCCTCCAGCCACAGACCTGACTGGAGACCTGGTTTGCAACCTGGTATGTGCCCTGGCTGGGAATCAAACCTGTAACCTTTGGGTTTGCAGGCCAGTGCCTTATCCACTGTGCTAACCAGCCAGGATCTTTTTTTTTTTTTTTTAAGCAGACCCTTTAGCATTCCTTGCAATGCTGGTTTGGTAGAGATGTATTATTTTAGTCTTCTTTTGTCTGGGAAACTCCTTATTTCTCTTTCCATTTTGAATGAGAGCCTTGCTGGGTAGAGTATTCTTGGTTGCAGGCCTTTGTTTACCATTACTTGGAATACTTTTTGCCATTCCCTTCTGGTTTCTATTGGTTCTGTTGAATAATCATTTGATAGCCTTATTGGAACCCCCTTATATGTTATTTGCTGTTTCTCTCTTGATGCTTTTAAGATTCTCTCTTTGTCTTTGAAATTTGCCACCTTAATTATAATATGTCTTGGAGTTGGTCTGTTTGAGGTGATCTTCTTTGGGACCCTCTGTGCTTCCTAAACTTGAGTAATATTTTCACTCGTCAAGTTAGGGAAATTTTCTATGATTACTTTTTTGAACAGGTTTTCCATTCCTTGTTTCTCTTCTCCTTCTGGTATCCCTATGATACGGATGTTATTGCATTTCATGTTGTTCTGTGGCTCTCTTAAAACCTCTTCATTCTTGTTTAGCCTTTTTTCATTCTCTTGTGCTCTCATGGAATATTTGTCTGTGTTGTCCTCCAACTCACTGATCCGGTCCTCTGCTTCCTCTAGCCTACTGTTGATTCCTTCTACTGTATTATTCAATTCAGAAATTGTATTCTTAATTTCCTCTTGGCTCTCATTGATAGTTTCTAAGTCCTTTTTGATGCTGGTGTAACTCTCAGTAAGTTCCTTGTAACTTCCCTGGAGTTCTTTGTAGCTCTCCTGGAGTTGTTTATAGTTTTCTTTAAGCTGTCTGAGTTCATTGAGCTTCTCTATCATCATTCTTTTGAATTCCATATCTGCTAGTTTGTTTGCCTTTGTTTCATTTAGTGATCTTTCTGGGGATTCTTCCTTTCCTTTTGGTGATGGACTGGTTCTTTCTTTTCCTCATTTTGAATGTCTGTTGTTGCTTGTTTTTTTTCTTGGATTAATCTGCTTTGGTTCCCTACCTTTGTGGAGCACCCTTCTGTGTTAGGAGATTTGTGGAGTTCAGTGTTTCAGTCTCCTAGATTTTCTCCACTTGTTTCTCTTGGGGTGGCCTTTATGTCATTAACTTGGGCTGTCTGGTTGTATTTTGGATTGGTTGTGTATGTTGCTCCTTTCCTTCCAGTTGGCTGATTGAGAGATACTCCTTCTATCCTTTTTCATACACTGTTTTTGAGATGCTCCTAAAACAGGACCACCAGTCCAGGCAAAATAACCAGACCTTCAGAGATATCTTTCTCCTTTTATCCCCCTTTCAACTGCCTATAAATGTAACTATATATCCATACCCTCCAAGGTAACCCTCACTTTTAATCACACCCTAAGCCCATCTTAATAGGGATGTGGATATGTTAAGACTTTTGTACAAGGGGGAAAAAATGATTAAGTTGACTAAAGTATAGATAACTTTGAAGGGTGCTAAGGAGTAGCAAAGATAGCAGGGATATGAGAGAGAAAACCAACTTATTTATTCAATAGAAATGAGGAGGGGGAGAATCGGAAAGCCTCAAGTGCGAGTGAACAGTATAAGCCTATATATACAGTTGCTGCATCTACCTCCCTGTTCACCCTTAATGAGCCCTGATTGGTCCAGGTAGAGCCAAGACCTATGTGCTTTTAGCAGAAAATAAAAAAATTAACAATTAAAAAAAATGTGTAGTCCTTAGTAGCGCATCCACAAAGAAAGAAAGAAAGAGTTTAAGTGTCTGGGGAGGGGAGGAAAACTTAGATTGAGGACTGGGAATGAGTTGTAGCAGGAGAGTGAGTAGACTTTTAAACAAGAGTAGGAGGAGGGTGTTGGGTGTTTAGGTGGATTGAGATAAGGGAGGAGTAAAAATATGTGAGTTGGGATACGCTATGGTGTAAACAGTATTTACTTAAAATGCACTAATTGTGAGGGTTGGAAGTAACTTTTGAAAAGGATATGTTAGGGATTAATAGTTCATGTAGCTCTCAGTATAACTGAGGTGCTTGAGATTAGCATCAATCCATTTCCTGAGTCTGCCTCTTTTTCTTGGTCAAGTTTCTGTAGTCTGTAGTCTAGCTATGTGGTCTTAGAGTGGCAGGGCCTATGGCTGTCACAGTTAGGGCTGATTCTGAGTGTCAGCCCCCAGGCAGGCTGAGCCTCCAGTAGCCTAGCTGGGTTCTGTACCACTGGTGTTTGGGGGTCCTTCCTTCTCTCACTGGTTCTGTACAAAGACCTGCAAGGTGCTTCTGTGGTGTCTATGGCTGCTCCTCCCCCTCCAGCTCCTGGAGGAGGTTCCTGCCTGCGATGGGCACCCAGCTCCAATGCGGGGTGGCCTGCAACCTCATTGGCTCCTGCAACCTCACTGGCTATTGTGATGGCTGGCCCTAACCCCGCAGCTCCTTGAGGAGGTAGCCCCTATCTGCTAACAGCACCTGGCTCCCCCGGATGAAGGCTAACCCTCCAAGCAGTCCAGCTCTTTGAGGAGTTTTTCACCACCACCTCTGTGATACTGCCTGACTCCCCAGAGGGTCTGCAGTGCAGCCTGCAGCTAATGCTACTCCTCCCCCTCCAGCTCCTGGAGGGAGCCTTTGTTGCCTGCAATGGGTGTGCCAGTTGCACCAGCTGCAAGTTCCTGGCTCGCAGTTTCGAGATTTTGTGGGAGCCTGTGGCCGGTGTGGGTGCTCAGGGCTGGGCCCTCCCCGTCTCCAGAGCTCCGAGCCGCCCTCTCCCTGGTTGCACAGCAACAGGACTTCAAGTCTTTGTGGGAGCCTGCTGCTGATGTGGGTGTGTGGGGCTGGGCCCTCCCCCTCGCCGGGGCTCTGAGTATAGGTTTGTTTTTAATGCCAGTACCATGCTGTTTTAATTACTATGGCCTTATAGTAGTTTGATATCAGGTAGAGTGACCCCTCTGACTTTGTTCCCTCCCGCCCCCAAGATTGCTGTGGCTATTTGGGGTCATTTCTGGTTCCATATAAATTTTTGTAATACCTATTCTATGTCTGTGAAATACACCATTGGTATCTTGGTAGGATTGCATTGAATCTATTGATAGCTTTGGGTAGTATGGACGTTTTAATGATGTTAATTCTTATCCATGAACATGTGTATGCTTCCACTTATTTGTATCTTCTTCAATTTTTTCTTCAGTGTCTTATAATTCCCAAATTATAGGTCTTTTAATTTTTTGGTAAAATTTATTCCTAGATTTTTTTTTTTTTTAAGATTTTACTTCATCATTTTTAGAAAGAGGGGAAGGGAGAGAGGCAGAGAGGGAGAGAGACATCAATGTATGGTTGTGTTTCACCTGCCTCCAGCCACAGACCTGACTGGAGACCTGGCTTGCAACCTGGTTATGTGCCCTGGCTGGGGAATCGAACTGTGACCTTTGGGTTCACAGGCCGGCACCTTATGCACTGTGCTACCAGCCAGGGCAATTCCTAGATATTTTTTTGTAAAGTATGTGAATGAGATTGTTTTCTCAATTTCCCTTTCTAATAGTTAATTATTGATATTTTAAAAATGCAACAGATTTCTGGATATTTATTTTGTATCTTTACACTTCACTGAATTCATCAGTTCTAGCAGTTCTTTTTCTCTTTTTGTGGAACCTTTAGGGTTCTCTAGATACAGTATCATGTCATTTGCAAATAATATCAGTTTTACTTCTTCCCTTCCAATTTGGGTGCTTTTCATTTCTTCTTCTTGTCTAATTGCTGTGGCTAAGATTTTTAGTACTATGTTGAATAAGAATGATGAAAGCAACCATCCCTCTGTTGTTACCAATCTTAAGGAAAATAGTTCAGTTCTTGTTCATTGAACATTATGTTGGTAGTGGATTTGTCATATTTGGTTTTTATTATGTTAAGGTATATTCCCTCTATTTCCATTTTACTAAGAGTTTTAAAAATTATAAATGGGCACTGGATTTTCTCAAATGCTTGTTCTGTACCTATTAATATGATAATACGGGTTTAATCCTTCATTTAATTTATATGGCATATCACATTTATTTATTTGCCCATATTATACCAACCTTGCATCCCTGGAATAGATCTTACTTGTGCTCTTTGGAATATCTTTTATCAGAGTACAAATCCCATCATAAGGGTTCTACCCTTGTGACCCAATTATTCCAGATGCCCTACCTTCTAATACCATCACTTGGGGGTTAGGATTTCAATGTATAAATTTGGAGGAACACAGACATTCAGTTCATAGCACCCTGGATTCCAAGTGGTTTGGGATTGCTAACCTAGTTATTGGGTAAGAATGGATTTCTCAATAGTTTCAAAGCTGGGGACACATCAGCCAGGAAAATATTACTATAAAAAAGTCTGGACTTGCAGGAATCTAAATTAGCCAAACGGGCTCAGCATCTAAACCTCCCGCACTCTCCCTAAATCAGTGTTTCTACCATGCTGGTTTTCAGAGATGACCTGATCTCTTCCCTGTAGAGCCTTTACACCTGGTGTTTCCGCTACGTGGAGTTTTCTCACCCTTTCTTTCTCCCCCGCCTCATCCCATGTCTATTGTCTCATTCCTCATCTAACTTATATTCATGTTCACTGTCCAGCTCAAATGTCACCTTCTCTGGGGAAACTTTCCAACCCATACTTTCCCCATTTTGCCCTTGTAGCAACTTAAGCACATTTTTATGCCTCTTAATCATCCTGTGCTGTCATGGTCTAATCATTATTGTCATTCTCTCTAGGCTTTTCACTCCTGCAAGCCTCCCCTATCTTTGAGCCCAATGCCCAGATATACTAGGTATTCCATTACTGTAGAAAGGAAGAAGACGGGAAGGAAGAAAGAATTTTGTTTGTCTTTTACATGTGAGTTGCCTGATCATCTGATGAGTTTAGTAAAAATTGCTTCAACATCAGATATGTTGCAACCTCTTTTTAGTCACATATCTTCAAACACGTTTGACCTGTGGGATCAAGCAGCCACGTGGTTCATTTAATAGCACATTCAACAATTATTCAATAATTCAAACAAATTATCCACTGAAATGAGTTGCCTATTAAAATAAATTGGTATTCAGTTAAGGTTCATTATAATGTGCCCTGATAATAGATTCAGATGTCATCATTTTCAGTACTAGTTTTGGCACTTGGCAAATTACACACTCTCTTTGAACTTCAACAGGGTTGTCAGTATATGTCCATATAGATACGTGCCTGACAGTACTATTGCTAGAGGTATGAAATAATGATATGTGAAAGGCTTAACCTGCAGTGACCACTTAACATAGTTGATACTTTTTGATCCAGGATCATTGCAAACAGATTGCTGGAGGGTAGGGAAGCTGGGGAAGGAGTATGAAAACTGACAGGTGCAGGCAAGTACTTGGTAGTCATTGAGCACTCGTTGTGGGCTCTGTGCTTTGTGTGAAGACACTTCTATAATTCTCACAGCAACCCTTTAAGACTAGTTTTTGAGAAATTCATGAACTCTGTCTCATTTTTTTAATTAAAAATTAATCATTGAAGCCCTGACCGGTGGCTCAGTGGAAAGGTACCTGCCTGTGAACCCAAAGGTTGCTGGTTCAATTCCCAGCCAGGGCACATAACCAGGTTGCAAGCCAGGTCTCCAGCCAGGTCTGTAGCTGCAGGCAGGTGAAAGCCATCGTACAATGTTTCTCTCCCTCTCTGCCTCCTTCTCTTCCCCACTCTCTAAAAATAATAAATAAAATCTTTTTAAAAAATTAATCAGTGAGGTAACATTTTTTATTGTGGTATTACATCATTCATCCCATTTTCTCCCACTGTCCTCCTCTGCCCCACCTTCCCCATCCCCCCTCCCACAGTCAATCCCACATGTTGTCCATGTCCGTGGGTCATTTATACTAGTGCCTTGACTAAATTTCTCCCCTTCTTTGCCTCTTTCTCCCCTTCCCCACTCCCCTCTGCACACTGAAAGTCTGTTCCTTGTTTCCATGCCTTTGGTTCTGCTTTGCTTGTTTGTTTGTTTTGTTCATTAGTCTCCTGTATTGGGAGAGATCATATGATATTTGTCTTTCACTGACTGGCTTATTTCACCAAGCATAAGAGTCTCTAGTTCCATCCATGTTGTTGCAAAAGGCAGGAGTTTCTTTTTTCTTTCTGCTGTGTAGTATTCCATTGTGTAAATGTACTGAAGTTTTTTGATCCATTCATCTACTAACGGACATTTAGGCTGTTCCTAGCACTTAGCTATTGTAAGTAGCTATGAACATAAGGGTGCATGGGTTCTTCTAAATTGGTGTTTCAGGATTCTTCAGGTATAATCTTAGCAGTGGAATGACTGGGTCAAAAGGCAGTTCCATTTTGAGTTTTCTGAGGAAATTCCATACTGTTTTCCACAGTGGCTGCACCAGTCTGCATTCCCACCAACAATGCACCAGGGTTCCCTTTTCCCCACATCCTTGCCAGCACTTGTTGTTTGTTGATTTGTTAATGATGGCTATTCTGACAGGTGTGAGGTGGTATCTCACTGTGGCTTTAATTTGCATCTCTCTAATGACTAGTGATGTGGAGCATTCTTTCATATGCCTATGGGTCCTTTGTATGTCCTCTTTAGAGAAATGTCCGTTCAGGTCCTTTGCCCATTTTTTAATTGGGCTCTCTGTCTCCCTGGTGTTTAGTCATATAGGTTCTTTATATATTTTGGAGATCAAACCCTTGTCTGAGGTATCATTGGCAAATATGTTTTCCCATACAGTTGGTTCCCTTTTAATTTTGCTGATGTTTTCTCTAGCTGAACAGAAACTTATCAGTTTGATATAGTCCCATTTGTTTATTTGTTCCTTTATTTCCTTTGACCTTAAAAAAGTATTGGTGAAAATATTGATGCATGGGATATACGAAATTTTACTTCCTATGTTTTCTTCTAGGACTTTTATGGTGGCACTGCTTGTGTTTAAGTCCTTTATCCATCTTGAGTTTATTCTGGTGTATGATGTAAGTTGATGGTGTAGTTTCATTTTTTTGCATATCCCTGTCCAGTTCTTCCAACACCACTTTTTTTGTTTTTGGTTTTTTAAGATTTTATTTATTATTTTTAGAGAGAAGGGAAGAGAGAGGTGGGGGGGAGGCAGAGAGAGAGAGACATCAATGTATGGTTGTCTTTCACCTGCCTCCAGCTACGGACCTGGCTGGAGAACTGGCTTGCAACCTGGTTATGTGCCCTGACTGGGAATTGAACCAGCGATCTTTGGGTTTGCAGGCTTACACCTTATTAATGTGCCACCAGCCAGGGCCCAACACCACTTGTTGAAGAGGCTATTTTCACTCCATTTTATGTTTCTCCCCCCTTTGTCAAATATCAATTGACAATAGAGTCCTGGGTTTAGAGTCTATAGCATCCCTATTCTGTTCCATTGATCTATGTGTCTGTTCTTATGCTAGTACCAGGCTGTTTTGATTTATAGTGGCCTTGTTGTATAATTTGATATCTGGCATTCCAAAGTGATTCCTCCTACTTTGTTTTTCTTTCTCAAGATGGCTATGGCTATTTGTGGTCATTTTTGGCTCCATATAAATTTTCATTGAGGTAGCTTTTTAATAACATATAAATTTCAAGTGTACAATATTATAATTTGATATCTGTGTACATTATTGAATCCTCATCACCAAAAGTCTAGTTTCTATTTATTACCATATATTTGACCCCTTTTTACTTATTTTACCTTTTTCCATTCCCCTTCCCCTCCGGCAACCACTATTCTGTTGCCTATATCCAGGAGTTTGTATATGTTTTGTTTTTTAATATTCCATGCAAGTGAAATCAGACAGTAGCTCTTTGTCCTTTTCTGTCTGAATTATTTCATTTAGCGTAATATCCTCCCAATCATTCATGTTGTTGTAAATGTAATATTTAATATCTTTATGACTGAGATATATAGATATACATGTATATGTATATATATATATATATATATATACTTTTTTAATTATTTTTCATTATAATTTACATTCAATAGTATTCTGTATTAGCTTCAAATGCACAGCATAACAATTAAATAATCATGTACTTTACAGCGTGGTCCCCTCAGTATTTTAAGTATCCATGTAGCCCAAAAGTGGTTATTATAGTATCATTGTCTCTATTCCCTATGCTGTAATTGACATCTTTGTGACTGGCCTGTAACTACAAATTTGAACTGCTTAATCCTTTCATCTTTTTTCACCCAGCCCCTGATCCTCCTCCCCTCTGTCAAATGTCAGTCTATGTAGTATGAGTCTCTTTCTCCTTCATTTTTTAAATTAGACATGTAGGTGACATCATATGATATTTGTCTTTCTCTGATTGACCTTTTTCACTTGGCATAATACCCTCTAGGTCCATCTATGCTCTCACAAAAAGTAAGAGTTAATTCTTTTTATGGCTGCATACTATTCCATTGTAGAAATGTACTACAGCCTTTTTATCCACTCATCTACTGATGGGCACATCTCATTTTAACATTTTACCTGTTTAGTAGTGTGTGTCCCTCCTCAAACCACACCTCCTCACATGCCTACCTCTCAGGGGCAGGGGGAACCCTGAGGAAGCATTTGCTAATTTTCATGCTGTAAATACTCCCACCCTGGCTGATTTCCAGCTACTAATGGTATAACAGCTGACCCCAGGTATTCCTGAAAATGTAACAATAAACTCTCAGCAGCTAATGAACTGTCTCTGGCATCCCCACTACCTGTCAAGATGCTGCCCTGATTCACTGTGTGTCAGCCTCTCTGGCCTTTTCTTACTCCTTTGAGTATTTCCGCCTTATAGCTGCTGCGTTTGTTGTATAATCCTCCTAGAACTCAGTCCCTGCACATGTTCATTCAGCTGCCTCCTTATTATCATTCAGATCTTAGCCCTGACATCACCTCCACATAGTGACCTTCCTTACCCCTTCTGCAAAAGGAGCTGTCCACCCTCAGTCACTCTTTAGCACATCACCTGTTTTCCTTTCATTATAGCACTTAATCATGGCATGGACCTTATATTTACTTATTTGCTGCCTGTCTCTCCCTACTAGAATGTAGGGTTTTTGGAAACTGGGACTCTAGGCTGTTAATTTCTTTGTCCTCAGCACATACTAGATGCTCAGGGAATAATAGCTGAGTGAGTGAATTTGTTCAAGGTCACATGACTAATAAAGAAGAAAGTAGAGTTAAGCATACAGCCCATATGCTTGAACTCTCTAACTCTGTCCCATCAGGTTATCCTTGGGTGGCTTGTACAATAGTGTGGCCTACAGAACAGTTAGGGAGCTACAGGCAACCACAATGCAAAGAGGTGCCTTATGTGCTGCTGGCGGGAAGATAAGTTGGTGTAACTACTTTGGAAAAACATTTCTGCATTAGCTTCAAAACTCAAGACCCAACCATTCTGCCCCTCCAGTCCACCTGAGTGTTATTCCTGCACATGGACAGCTGGAGACACATAAGGAGCGTTCAGAGCAGTAAATTCACGGATGCAAAGATGTGGAACTAATTCAAACATGCATCACCAAGAGAGTGGAGTGTTACACAGCAATGAAACCAATGAATCACCCAGCATCCTACAGTACAGATATAGCTTAGCCATATACTACTGAACGAAGTGATAAATCCTCAAAAAATACAAACAACATTGTATACTCTTTTGTGATACTAAAAGCCTCTTAAAAAAATTAAAGCACTCTGGCTGGTGTGGCTCAGTGGCCTGTGAACCCAAAGGTTGCTGGTTCAATTCCCAGCCAGGGCACATAATCAGGTTGCAAGCCAGGTTTCCAGCCAGGTCCATAGCTAGAGGCAGGTGAAAGGCAACCATGCATTGATGTTTCTCTCCCTTTTTTCCTCCTTCCCTGCTCTTCTCTCTGAAAATAATAGATAAAATCTTAAAAACAAATAAAAATAAATAAAAAACTTACAGTATAGTCATTAGGACTGCTTATAAATTCAATAAAATTATATGAAAAAGAAAATAGAATGAACATAGGATACAGGATGAAGAATCCCATATCGGATTAATGGGATGGGCTTGTTAAATGGGGAGTGGTCGTCTGGTAAGATATAGTTACTGTCCTAACTTTTGCTTTAGGTAAAGGTTTTGTGTGTGCTTATTGTATTATTAAAAATGAACTGATTAGGGGGACAAAGGGGAGCAAAAAGGGGATGGATGTAATACAACAACAATAAAATTTTAAAAAATGAACTGATTAAATAACTAGTTAAATAGCTAAAATTGAACCATATGTAACCATGAATTATTACAAGGTCAGGTTAAACAAAGAAACCACTGTAATGACTGTCAAGAGAATGGGAAGGTGAGTGGTGCACAGGGAAAAGAAACCAGGTCCATTAAACCCTCAGCAACCCTCCGCTTGGTGCTTTCAATTCATGATTCACTAACTATCACAAAAACCCTGTGAGGGCCCTGGCCAGGAGGGTAAGGCAGTTGGAGCATCATCCCATTCGCTGAAAGGCTGCAGGTTCGATTCCAAGTTGGTGCTTGTGTAGCAGGCAAATAATCAATGTTTCTGTCCCTCTCTCTCTCAAATCAATAAACATGTTCTTTTAAAAACCCTACGAGGTACATATTGTTTCCATTTTAAAGATGAGAAACCAAGGTACATTATTTTGCTTACTTTCCCAAACCCATTAAACCAATCCTGGAATGGGACTCATCACAAAGTGAAGCTGAGCACTCTCTAGGGTGGTCTGGGTAGCGGGGAGGACAGGCCACTGACCAGGGGGGTGGGGACAGCAACAGGCCCCTTTAATATTTTAATATTAAATATTTTAATTTAATAACATTTACTTTAATATTTTAATTTCCAGAATAGAGATGGAAGAAATGTCACTGCTAGAGTGTTGTCCCACTCGTGGCTAGCCATCACTAAAGTTTCACTCCTTTTATAGGTTACAAGTTATTTATGTTTACATTACATATCATGCATGATTTGGAAAAATATATCTAAGGTCTATGTATACCTTTCCACAAAGATTCACAGAAATGCTTTTTTTAGAATTTTAAAGGAAGCCTACATTTTAAAAATATATATTGAACAATATTATCTTGCAACGTCTGAAACCACTCTAACTTTTTTCCAGGTTTTTGCAATAACACTTGTTGTTAAGAAGTGAACATGTGCATAACAGGGCACTGAAAAGTCCAGAAGCAGAGAACAAAGTCATCCATAATCACAAGGAATTCACAGGTTGACATGTCTTTCTAGGTCCTGTGTGCGTGGCCACACCACTAGGCATCCATTTTTATGTAATTAAGATTATACAATTATAGCCCTGGCTGGTAGCACAGTGGTTAAGGCGCTGGCCTGTGAACCCAAAGGTCGCAGGTTCAATTCCCCAGCCAGGGCACATAACCAGGTTGCAAACCAGGTCTCCAGTCAGGTCTGTGGCTGGAGGCAGGTGAAACGCAACCATACATTGATTCTCTCCCTCTCTGCCTCTTTCTCTTCTCCTCTTTCTAAAAAATAATAAATAAAATCTTTTTTTTTTTTAAATCTGAAAAAGAAAAAAGATTATACAATTATGTATCAAGCTTTTTCACACATAATGAATATTTACCATTTCAAAGTCCCAAAGGCTTATGTGTATTTTGTTACTGGATGGGCTGCCTGGGGCCAGCTGTCATGTGTGGGCTCTTAGCTTCATGCAGGAAAGATTTCACAACGTGAGCCCAGGTGACTGTGATGTTTATTAAAGCTGGAGACAGTAAAACAAGGAAGGTTTTAGGAGAGAAGAAACACTAGGGGACCTCAGGCTGGGCTGCCTGAGTTCACTGGGAAGTCAGAGAAAAGGGGCCTTGGGGACAGGGTCAGGGGGTCAGCCTGGGATGAGCTCCACTGCCCATTGGTCCCCTGGTTGCAAGTCTTTTGGGGACCCTGAGAATTTATGAGACGCACACCTGTGGGGGAAGACGAGGGGGAAGGGAGTGGATGGGGCTGCTCCCCAGAGGGAGAGCCCATGCTGGGTCCTCTGTCCTGAGGCTTCATGCTCTCTTGCAGGCAGGAATCTTCTGCCTCAGGGGCGAGTCTCAGCAGAATGTTCATCAGTTCTCCAGGTGAGCCCTGTCAGGGTCACGGGCTTCTCTGATCGGTTAGTGGGAGGGCAGGGGTCATCAGTCACTGCAGCTGGTCCTAGTGTCACCACCTGGTTTTGCTGCTTTTCTGGGCTGGGACCTGAAACACAGCTGAGGTCTAGATGTCATCTCTACGGAGGTGACCTTCTGCACTTGGCTGTAAATTGCTTGGCCAGTTTGTTCAGCTGCCTGTCTCGGTTTCCTTAGTCCACTTGTCACAGAATTCCCCCAGCTTCTTAGCATTTGCCTCATTTTGATAACCAAGAATACACTACACCAGCTGAATCTGAAAGAAAAAAATATCTAATTCTTTCTTGATGACCAAAAAATTTCATAAAGGACAAAAATGGCAACAGGCCTCTAGACGAAGATATGAGCAGAGTTACAATTAAAGTATTACATTCTCTTAATGTTCAGACATAGAGCAGCAAAGTACACAAAGTATAGCATGTTAGGTTTGTGCCCAGAAGAAAGGAGGAGTCAGGTGGACCTGTTCAAAGCCTTTATTGAAAGAAGTTCAAGTAGGTGACTGACTCTTGAGTGAACAGCTGCACCAAGGGAAGGGATAGAGGGATTTCTCTCTCTCTTTCTCTTTTTATTTTTTTTTTAATTTTAAAGATTTTATTTATTATTTTTCCGAGAGAGGGAAAGGGAGAGAGGCAGAGAGGGAGAGAAACATCAATGCATGGTTGCCTTTCACCTGCCTCCATCTACAGATGTGCCTGGAGACCTGGCTTGCAACCTGGTTATGTTGCCCTGGCTGGGAATCAAACCAGCGACCTTTGGTTTCACAGGCTGACTCCTTATCCACTGTGGTACCAGCCAGGGCCTGGAGGATAGAGGGATTTTTAAGGATATGGAGCTGACCCCCTGGGGGATGGGTCACCCTGCTGGTAGGCTCCAAAGTCCAGGATAGAGGTGTTTGGGAAAGAACAATGTCCCCTGATTAGGGATGGTTGGTTGTCAGGGGACTTACAGTCCCTGTTTCTGGGAAATGCTCAGGGGAGAGAGGAAGGGGCATTGCAGGGTGGGGTGTAATTAGCTCTCAGCAGGACTCTGGCTGTGCCTTAGTCGCCTGTTTTTTTTTTGTTTGTTTGTTTGTTTGTTTTTAAATTTTTATTTTATTTTTTAGAGAGAGGGGAAGGGATAGAGGCAGAGAAAGAAAGAGACTTCAATGTATGGTTGCCTTTCACCTGCCTCCAGCTATGGACCTGGCTGGAGACCTGGCTGGAGACCTGGCTTGCAACCTGGTTATGTTCCCTGGCTGGGAATTGAACAAGCAACCTTTGGGTTCACAGGCTGGCGCCTTATCCACTGTGCCACCAGCCAGGGCCCTTAGTCACCTCTTTTAATGGGGAAACTTGTGATCAGTTGCATGGCTGGTGATGCAGACCCTGTGTGACTACAGGCCACAGTTCCTGAGAACACAGTGACCACTGGCCATAGCCTGTTCTGCAAAGCCTGACTCAGGTGGCGGGTCATGGGGCAGGCAACATGGGATCTCTGGCTCTAACATAATGCTTCTGAGAGAATTCATAGTCTGATCTATACTTTTACAATGTTAGCAAGGAAGCAAGTTTCCAGTGAATTACTCAGCACTGTATTCCTGTAGCCCAAGGAGAGGTGCCTGCATCAGTGGTCATTGCGAGAATGAAAAGCCACATAGCAGACACCCTTGCCTCTCCTTCCTGCCCCTCCACTGCCCACCTAGCCATCAGGTCCTCGTGTCCAGTTCTCAGACACACACTGTGTTCACTCTTTTAAATCAAGTTTTTCTCCATATCTAGGTTTGTATATCTAGTCAATTCTATTCTATTTCGTAGAAATAAAATTTCCCCTTAGGCTGCCCATACATATATTTCTGTTTGTATAAATAAAGGAAGCTGTGAGAAAAAGAGGAAAATACTGGTTTTTTGTTGGTTTGTTTTTAGTTCATACTGTTTACTTCACAACACCTCTCTTGTTCTGTGGCAAGTTTGGGACATGGAGCACCAGCCACCCATCTTCAGGCCCTCGATCTGTTATGACTGTGTGTCAGGACAGGGTAGGAATCACATAAGTAGTGCGAGAAATGCTCACAACAACCAGGACACAGGACTTTGGCAGCAAAGTGAGGTGTTTATTCACGATTCTGCAGAAACGCTTGTGCGAACCAAAGACAGGCACTGCATGTGCCCTGGTCAGGCCAACAGGAGTTTTTAAACCCTAACAGGGGGGGTGCCCTCCCCTGAGTCCCCATTGGCTGGTACTTCCGAGTTACATTCTTAGCCCAAGGTGTCTAAAGCTGATAGGCCATTTTAAACTTCCCCTTTGGAAATCCCCTAACTTTGTTCTTGGTTGAATTGCCTATCTACCCTCTTGGTCATGTTTGATAAGGTATGGTGTACTCCCTGTGTTCTGGGAGGAATCCATAACTAGCTTCGTCAGGCCCCACTGTTTGCTAATCCTTTTAACTCAGAGACTTCCTGGCTTGTCTGTAGTCTGACCCCAGCGTTAACATTCCCTGCGATGGTATAGCCCAGTTTGAGTCACCTTTTTCCTTATTCCCTACGGTGGTTTTTTACATCTCAATTTGATTTAGACCTAATGACATAAAACATTGTGTGTGTTTAAAATGTACAGCATGTTGATTGATATGTTTACACTGCTATATGATGGCCTTTGTAGCATTCTGAGTCCCACAGTTATGGTTTCCTCTAATGCCGGGAACAGCTCCCTCTATAGAAGTTCCTTCTCCGCTTTCCCCAGCCCACCTCCAGCTGTCCGCCCCTTGCAAGCAACCTCCTTCCCTCTCACCAGCCCTACTCTTTACTTTCCTTTTTATTAAATTGTGGTCTTAGGCTGGGCATCAAAGGTCACCTGGCAGTGTTTTTCAAACTGGTTTTTGATTCTCTAAACCTTCTTCCCGCAGAAATCCATCCATAATGCTGGTTAAGCATACCTGCTTGGAGAAAAAGGAGACGTGCAATACCTCACCCACTTAATCCAGGTGAGTAACCCCAACCCTGGCCGCAGCAAGTCCTTTGGCAAAGTCCTGGGAATTCCTGGCCTCAGGAGGCCCCTCACTTGGCAGGTGAGCCCCTGAGAGGGCAGAGAGCATGTTTACGTCACAGTCAACACAGCTCCCAGTTGTCAGGACCTGGAGCCCTCTCACACTTCTTCCTTTTTTCCCTTCACACAGAGTTTCAACATCTCCTGCCCAGGAGGAACCCCCTGAAGTTGAGAAGTAAAGAAATGGAGGGGTTCAAAAACTACCTCCAGGGGCCCTGGATGGTGGCACAATGGATAAGGTGCCGGCCTGCAAACCCAGAGGTCACTGGTTCGATTCCCAGCCAGGGCAACGTAACCAGGTTGCAAGTCAGGTCTCCAGCCAGGTCTCCAGCCAGGTCCGTAGCTGGAGGCAGGTGAAAGGCAACCATACATTGATGGTTCTCTCCCTCTCTATGAAACACAATAAATAAAATCTTTTAAATAAATAATTAAAAAATAAAACCTCCATTGGCCAAGGCCAGGTCCCATCCTCAGGACGGCGGGCATTCTGCAGTTGACTGCCAGCACTTAATGCTGTCATGTGGCTGTTCCTCCAGGACCCAGGGGTAAAAGAAAAGATGCAGGACCCACTTATGGAAATGATGAGTTCAGGGTGAGGAAGGGGAGAGCAAGGGTGCAGAAATGGGATGAATGTAATACAACAACAATAAAGTAAATTAAAAAGGAAAAAGAAAGAAATTATGAGTTCAGTAATTGGGTGTATTCTGGGCATCTCATGCTGGTTTCGGAAGGGCTAACGCCAGAAAGTGTTTGGGGGGTGCCATTCAACAGTGCTCACGTGACTGTAAGGAACAGCATTCCCTGTAGGGTGCAGAGTAACCTGCTTTCCCTAGGGAGGAAACCCCTCAAAGCTGACTGTCAGCCCCTCACTCCCCAGGCCCTTGCTGCCTCTCTGCCTCCCACTGCTGTCACCTAGCCTGTCAGATGCATGGTCACTTGTAAAATAACAATATGAAAATGTATAAAGCTTCCCTAGCTTTTAAAAGCTGGTGCAATTATAACACAATGCATCTTCATGGTCGGCCCCTCTACTTCTTGGAAAACAAAGGGCAACAGCCTGAGTGCCCCAGGCAGGCCCGAGCTGAGAAGGGCCAGGGAGTCGGGCTGGGCTGCTATAGATGCCCTAGACAGAGTTTGCCATCTGAGCTGTCTGGCTTTCCATAGAGCTTTGTCCAGGCTACCTAAAACTATTTTTCTATCTATCGTTTCCTCTCACAGTTTGCCTAGAGGGAGGGAGAAAGATGTAGGGGTTCGCCCCAAAGTGTGCCTCATCTGTAGTATGCAGATGGTTTTGAACTTAAGGCAACTGGCTCCAGCTGCAGGTTCAAGAGGAACTTCTGCTTCACCTTAACTACCTGGAAGAATTTGAATAAGGGGCCTGGCTCATAATAAGATTATCTATTGGGAAGGTCAAACTTAATGACCAAGGCTCTGCTCTTATGTCCTGCAATAACCCTTTGAGGCCCTCAGTGCACCATCCCTCCACCCTAGCTCGATGTCACAGCTACTCATTTTTCATTTCTGTCCTTGAATCTCCCTTGTGTGGGGGGCCTGTGTCATGTTTGAGGAGTTCCCATGTATGTGTAAGGATTGAATTGGGTTATTTTCTCTTACTAAGCATTCTTATGTATATTTGATTATTTGACCAGCTGAAAGAATCTTGCGGGTAAAGAAGTTTCTTCCTCCCCCACAAAGACAGTTAATTCAATTCTTCTGGAGAAACAAGATCCAGCAATTTTGGTCAAGGAGCATAGAAGTGTAATAGAACCCTTGGGGGGAGGGGGTCCTCAGTTTTAATGGGCTCAATTTGCCCGCCACCAGAGGGTGAATCTTAATAATAGAGTTTGGTGAAAAGGAAAGGTATTTTGTTCATTTGAGGGGTATACAGATTTATATTAAAGGTGCAATTGTGCCATTAAATCCCACTCCCTTTAAAAACACGAAAAATATATTCAGTAGTTCCCAATTAGGCTAGCTTTAAAACAGACAAGCAAAAGATACCATCTCTCAGAAACACAACAGTCCACAACTTAGTATTCCAGTTATAAACTCAAAGTTCCTGGCAGCTGCTATACCCAATTAGGGGGGTATCTTGTGCACACTCCCCAACTCCTATACCACAGGTTAATTTCCTATCTCTGTGCAAGCTGCGTGTCTCCCTTACCTCGTCACTTCCCCATTCTCAAACCAGGTGAGTTCTCAGACCCAGTGCCTGTCTATGGGTCCATGCAGGGGAGCAAATGAGTCCCTGCCTGCACGTCCATGGGGAGAGCAGGTGCAGTCTTCCCACTTGTTGATCTGCATGAGAGAGCAAGAGGGAACCCATGTGCCTGCTGCCCTATTTTAAACCGTAATGGTGGCCTGTGACTCAGTGATCCAGTGACCAATCATGGCCACCTATGAAATCTAGCAAGCCCTCTAAATTTTTCATCATCACTCTATGGACAAAACAAACCTCCCATCCTCCTGGGGTAAAAAGTTTATCTAGTTATTTACATAACCAAGACACTAGTCACCAGCCATTGATATGCAAAGTACCTCTCTCAGGAGACTTCAGTGTCCTACCCCTCATCCCCAGACTGAAAAGTAGGGGATTTTGGCTTTCTTCCACTCTGTAACAGGAGTCAAAAGGCAACCATGTTATTTTAATGGTTGACACCTCTTCCTCATCATAACAATGGTGGTAAATGGTGGTTTGGATAAATTTTAGAGTTCAAATCCTGGTTCTACCACTTAATAGCTATGTGGACAAAATACTTGACCTCTGTCTACCTCCATATTATTTGTAAAGTGGCTAATGATAAAATATCAGTACCTGCTTTATTGCCTTGTTGAGTAAATGAGTTACATGTGTAAGAACCTAAGAACAGCACTAGCATATAATAAGTTCTCAATAAATTTGAGTTATTATTTGTGTCGTGCTTGTAGTTTACAAGGAGCTTCCAGATCTTGACTTTAAGCCCAAGCATTTGGAAGAAGTTCAGAACATTGGGTAAGGCTCAGCATCCTTTACTGAACATGCCCCAAGGAGATTGTCTGCTAGGTATTGTTTGCCCAGCCCATTCTGGCCCTGCCCCATGCCCTGGGAAGGCACTCTGCAAGGCTCCAGCACGCTTCCTCTGCTGTGGTAGAAGCTCCCACCCAGGAAGTATGAATTTTCCCTCATCCCTTACAGAGCAAGAGGAGGCAGAATGTCCTTATCTCCCCACTTTTAAGTACCACTGGATTTTTTAAAAAAGCAATTCTGGGCTAAGAGAATTAAACTGTGTCATTTCCCCTGGTAAAACTTTTAGATGCCTTATAAAACAACATAAAAAATCTGTTCCTTAGTGCTGGTCATCATCTCTTTCCCTCACTCCATGAAGGGAAAGGCGCTGATGCTCTCGGAGAACCCAGGGTGTGTAAGATGCTGTGCTGCACGCAGATCTGACGTGGGGCTGCAGGAGGCACAGACAACTTGCCCCCAGCACCAGGGGGCAGAAGCTCTAGTTTCCTTACCAGCTCTGTGATCTCAGCCTCTCTGTAAAATTAAGACAATAATCACCCATTTCATAGGGTCCTTGTAATGGGGGACTCAAAGATTGGTGAATTTTAGTTTCAGTTAACAGCTAATAAGCTTAGTAATCGATGTATGTAAAAAGCTGTTGTTTTAGAAACTGGAGGAATGGCCTACCTGACTCCAGGTAACCTTAAGCAGTTTCGCCTTTGTGTCTCAGAAGGGCTGCAAGCCACCAAGATGGTATCTGAGCCATTATACTCCAGGGTGAGGTGACAACCAACCAAGACACAAAGCCATTGCCCAGAGCACAGATGGAAGAATGCTGCAGCTTTTTATCTCATTAACTTTTTCCCTGAATTCCAAACCCCTTACGTACTACACCTTTCTTCTCTTTATAAAAAGGGTCTGTTTATAATAGAATTTAAGACAGTCTGTTTGGGAGCAACCCCTCTGTCTTCTCACATTGCCAACCATCTGAATAAAGTGCCCGTACAGATTCAATCCCTGCCTCTGCTTATTGGGTCTGATAGGTGACAGGCAGCATGAACACCGGCTTTTCCGGTTTCACTTGTAAAAAGTCAACAAATAAATTATTTATTTTGTTTAGCACAATGGTTGACACAAGAGTCTGATAAATGGTAGGTTTTGTAGGATAAAAAGGGCCACATTCTAAACCTGACAAGGTGTGGGAGGTCGGGGGTGGGGTGGGTGTTGTGAGGCAGTCTTACAAACTCAGAGACCAAAGTAACCACACAGGGTGGTCTGAAATGAAAACTTAGCAACTGAAAGCAGTTCATGGCCGGTAGCCTGGTATTTTTCTGTAAGAAAGGTCAATCTTTACCGTAATTGAGCCTGTTGTCTTTTTGCATCTAAGGTAACATACCCATTGAATGTCAAATTTCCTTTTTCCAGACCCTTCAAAGTACAGGCACTGCCCTAGGGGAGACTGCAAATCCTCTCCTTGTTGTTATCATGTTAATTGTTAACTGTTAAAAGTATGTGTCCATCTATCCCAGACATCCGCCCTCCCCAAGCTTTGCTCCCTCCCACCCCACACTAATCACCAATGGATTTCACGGTGACCCCCTCAGGCCTCCTCTTTTGATGGTAATATATAAAATAAGGTGCTACACTGATCTCTGGAGCATTTCTCAATTCGCTGAGATTTTGCTTCGTGGCAACTGTCTCGTCAGTCTGACTCAAATAAACTCACCAAAAATTCTCTGCAGGCTCAAATGTGTCTTACTTGACCGTTTTAGTATCATTATCTGAAAAAGAGGAGCAGCTAGGGTTTCCTCTGTGCTTCTTCCATTGCACCAAGGGGCCCCTCTTCCCTGACTAGAGAAAATAACTTTATTTCCACACGCAAGAGCCCTAACAGCTCCCAGCTCCTGGTGGGAGTGGGTATGGGTAGGAAATCCAACTTATTTAAGGTGGGAGTTGTTTTGTCCAACTATGAAGCAATTCGCTTATTCCTCACTGCTGCTGACCAGTGGCCCAGTCTTCCTCTGGGTCCCTTCATTGACAGAGCACCCACCCCCTGATGCTGTTCGAATACCTCCTACAGTTACAAAGTATGGTTTCTCTGTTGCTTCTCCCTCCACCCTCCTTCCACTTCCCACTTCCTCTCTCCTCCTCCTTCCTCCTTTTACCGTCTCCTCCCTCTTCCTCTTTCAGCCCTGCCGTGCCCCCTTTCCTCTGCCCCTCGCAGGACCGACTGCCCAGGTCCCATTCTGCCTGACGTCAGCATCTCTGTCTCGGAGGGCAGGGTGGGGTTTGCAGTGTGGCCACTGGTCCGGATGATGGAATGAATTGGTCTTCAGTGCCATGACAATCCTCTGGGGCTTTCAGGGGCTTTCAGAAGCAAAACCTTTTATCTGGGCCTCTGGGCTTGGCTTTCTGGTTCATTAATGTCATCCGTCAGCTCGTTCTGTGTCCACTATTAACCCATCCAGACCACAGGAAACTGGCATTGGATGGATAGGGTGTCTTGAGGCTCCGTCTGCCCTACGCGCAAGCCGTGGAGCAGGCTGAGGCGCGGGAGCGACCCGCGATCCTACGCGCACAGGCAGCCTTCCGCGTGGCGCCCTTTCCCTGGAAGCCGGTGACCCTGCAGCCGGCCGCCTCCTGCTACCTCGGCGCGGCCGCTTTAAGAGAGGGGCGGGCCGGCCCGGGCAGGAGGCCCGCCCACAGGCTCCTAGTTCTCTTTGATCCATTCAAAAATTACTCATTGCAAATTCCCGGACTGCGGGGAGCGGAGAAGGAAGGGGGTGGAGGAGCTGAGCTGCTGCAGGCGCCGAGCTGGGACACCGAGGCCCGAGCGGCTGACGCCGGCGGCCGGAGCCGCTCGCACAACCTCCTGGCTCCCGGGCCTCACCAGGAAGCGTCGGCATCTCGACACCCCAGCTCCGCGCGCCGCCTCCCGCCCGGCGCCGGGCCCCGAGCCGCGCCCGACCGCTGCAGGGTCCCGGCAATGGCTGGCCGCTGAGCGCGGCTCGGCACGGCGCCCCCGTCCCGCTCGGCATGGCCGCACGGGAGGAGCTGTACAGCAAAGTCATCCCGCGGAGGGCCCGCCAGCCGCGCCCCGGCACCATCAAGCACGGATCTGCGCTGGACGTGCTGCTGTCCATGGGCTTCCCCAGAGCCCGCGCGTAAGTGCCGGCGCTCGCTGGGCTCCCCGCCCGTCCCGCCCCAAGGGCCGGCCCTCGGCTTCGCTCCGGCTCGCCTGCCGCGCGGGCGGCGCGCTCCCCGCCGCCGGCGTCCTGCTGTGGGCTGGAGGGGCGCGGAGCCCGGCGCTCACGCCTCCCGCCGGGGTGCGGGGTGCGGGGAAGACGCCGCCTGGAAGCTGGGGTGGGGCTGGCTGCGGCTGCTGAGCGGAGGCATGCCTCGGGGACAGGTCGCCGGGTTGGAGTCCCGGGCACCTCTGAGCAGCGCCAGGCTGGGCAGGCAGGCCCCACGGGGGATTCAGGCACCCTCTGGGTCCGGAGCGCTAGGCTGGCTTCGGATCCTCTCGATGGCTGGGAAAGGGAAGGGGACCTTCGGGCAGCGAGGCTGGCCTCCCGCCGCAGCAGCTTCCAGCTCCGGATGCCGCTGTCGGGCTCTGTGTCCCTCCGGAGTGGGAGGGGCGGGAGCGTGGGTGCTGCTGCGCGTTCATCGACAGAGAGGCAGGAAGGAGGAGAAGCAGTTCCTCCGGGAGACCTGGGTTGTTGGTTCTCGTTAGTGGTGACGGCTGCACAGAAGTCTGTGGGTGCAAGAGCGTAAGGAGGGGGAACTGTCCTCCCTCCCGTCTTCCCCATGGAGCTGGGAGGGCAGGCGATGGCAAAGAGGGCGCAGGTGGCCGCCCCTGCAGCCTGCCGCGAGGAGGCCTGGCCGCCTGCGAGAGGCAGCAGGAGGCTTCTGAAACTGGGCATCAGAGGTTGTGGGGCTGAAATATCGCCCGGGAGGAAGCCGGGCCCTGTGGCGAGGCTCTTCTGCCTTGATTGCCTGCAGATTTCTTAGGTGGGGTCGCACTGCCTGGGATCCGGGGTCGCAGCTGCTTTGCATCCCCTTGAGCAAGGAGCTGGGCAAACTTTACTAGGGAGGGCAAAGTTAGTGAAAGTTTTTCTCCCCCATTTTCCAGGTTTCCCCTCCCTGGCTTCTGGGCAAGCCTGTTTGTTCTTTGTAACCTGGCTGTTACCTCTTAGAGCAGACCCCTAGTTTTTCATCCCACCCAGCCTGTCTGGGAGGCCTGAAATGGGTCAATATTGCTGCTCCCACTGGCTCCCAAACACTGGGGCTCCTGTCCCTGATGCCCGATGCAGGGAGATGTGGGCCCTGCAGGGGTGTGTCTGGTGTGGATGCTGCCGGTTAGGTCCTTCCTACGGATGATGAATGTGCATAGCTCTTCTTAAGAATGGGACAAATTGGACAGTCCGCTGTGCTGTGCTGCAGAATTAGCACAGTTGGAGGCCTTCTGCCTTTGAGAAATGAGGCTGGTGCTAGGACCTAAATTGTTTAATTAAGGGAAGAAACACTGAACTACTCAGACCATCATGTTTGCTATTCAGACTGGCTTTTAAAGGGTCCAAGAGGCCTGTTCATGTCCTGACGTATTAGAATGATGGTTTAATTTTAACTGGTTCAACCCCTGAGATTTCATAGTAGCTAGAATTTACTGAGTACTTACTATGCACAGTTCTAAGCATTTTACCTATTAGTTATCTTATCCAAGTCACCCAATGAGAAAGGTAACTCTATGCCCATTTTACAAATTGGGAAACAGGTTAAAGAGTTTACATAACTTATTCAGCATCACAGCTGTAAGCAGTAAATTTGGGATTCAAATCCAGGAAGTATGTCCACTCAGTACAGGCCTAATCCAGAGCCAGGATGTAATGAGTTCAAGTCGGGAAAATGCCTAGTGCGATACCTGGCACATAGTAGGCACTCATTAAGTGTTAGCTGCTTTATTAGTTTCTGTGGCTGCTACAACAGATGACCATAAACTGGGTGGCTGAAAACAATAGACACTTGTTCTTTTACAGTTCTGGACCCCAGAAACCCTAAGTCAGTGTTCCTGGATGACAGCAGGGCTGTGCTTCCTTTGCAGCTGTTAGGGAGGAATCTGTTCCTGGCCTCTTCCAGCTCCTGGTAGCTGCTGGCATTCTTTGGCTTGTGGCTGCATCACTCCAATTTCTCTCTGCCTCTGTAGTCACTTTATCTTCCTTGCTGTCTCTGTCAAATTTCCATCTCTTCCTAGAAAGACACTTGTGATTACGTTTTGGGCCTTCTCAGATAATTCGGGCTAATCTTCCCATCTTAAGATCCTTCACTTAATGACATCTACAAACTAATTTTCTTCCCCTCGTAAGGTTCACAGGTTCTAGGGACTAGAACATGGATCTCTTTTGAGGAGCCATTATTCACCCATCATAGCTTCCGTTGTTTGCCCTGCCTCTCTTTACGGAAGAGGTGACAGACTGGGTGATGATGAAATAGCCTGGGTGGGTGCTGTTCTGCCTTCTTCAAATTCTTTGCCTTGGAGTGGGCTGAGTCCTTGTCAATCACCTGACTGTTTCCACCCCCTCTGCAGACTGGCATCTCTTCCACCTCAACCTAGAAAGGCAGGCCCACATGGTCAGCCTTCCCCTTAATAACAGCTCAGGTCAGTAGGAAGAAGGAACTTTCCTGGGGCCATCTGAAATTTCAGAGAGCAGAGTTTCACCTTTGTTTTGTCAGACATAGCCTCTGAGGAGTCTCTTTTTAGGTCTGAATCCTGGAGGAAGGCGCAGGATGAAATTGAAAGCAGGAGCAAGCAGTTCCTGGGACTGTATGATGTGGCTGTGATCAAAGAAGGGATGAGGCCGGGTCTGCAACATGGCCCTTTAAGGAGAGAACAGTGGTAGTGGGACTGACACTCTGATTTCACCTCTGGGTGTAACTGGGTCTAATGTTGTGCAGCAGCAAGAAGGGCCCTTCCACTGGGCTTTGGCTGGGTCTGGCTGGGCTATCAGAGTGCTCAGAGGCCAGCAAAGCCCAGGCTACACCCAGCTGGTGCCACACTGTTGTCTTGGATAAGTCGCTTCACCCTCTGGGCCCCACCCACTCCCTCTGAGGGGGACAGGATTAGTCTGTACCTGCTTTTCTTCTTGTACCTGCTGCCTAACGAGCTTGAGGCCATAGGGTAAGAGGGCTGAGCAAGGAGGGTGACCTCAGGGTGTATTCTCTCCATCTTATTACTCTCAGGTCTAGTAATAAGATGAAGGCACCGCGGTGCCTTCAGCGAAAGTAGACTCTACCGTGGAAGAATCTGCCACATGGAGGAGGATTGAGGAGCGATGATTTTTATGGGGAGTGGGGGGTGTCTGTGTGTGAGTAAGCAGAGGTAAGGGAGCATTATGGAGGCCTCAGGAAGAAAACTGTCAAGGGACAAAAAGAGCCCAACCCTTTCTCCCGCTTCTTTTTGTTTTCTATGCCCAATAAAGGTCTGGCTTTGTCAACCTGGAGTGAACTTGGTGGGAGGGAAAAGGAAGACTGGTGTGCAGAGGCTGAGCTGGAGGACGCCTGGGGCCAGGGGGCGCTGCGTGTGTCGCTGGAGACAGCCGGACAGGAATGGGAAGGGGACAGGAATGGGAAAGAGCCAGTGACTTTGTGCATTCCTACTCCACTTTATACTACCCTCTGCTGGGCTCTGCAGTGTGGGAGGTGGGGGAGTGAGGCTTTCCCCTCCCTTCTCTTCCTTGCTGGAGGCCAAGTGTGGAGCCAGTCACCTGGCTGACACAGATGTGCCTTTTGTTGTGTTTTGTTGGGTTGTTTGAGGCTGCCTGTGGCTAGTAGTTTAAGGGCAACCAGTGTCTTTGGAATGCTTCCTAATGACTGATAGAATCTTGCAGAAGGACATTACAGCTTCTGACACTGAAGCTCTTGGGTGTTTTGTTAACCCCTTATCAATATTCTGACCTCTTGTGCCTGGCAGTGCTTGTCCTATGTAACTCAAATGGCTTTGTCAAGACAAAATGATACCAGGGCAGGAAAGGACTTGGGGAAGTTAAAAGTATAATCTAGACACAAGATAGATATGATTATGTAACCGGACCCTTGAGGTGGGGGGGGGGGGGGTCCTCAGTTTTAATGGGCTTGATTTGCCCGCCACCAGAGATGACGCTTAATAACAGAGTTTGGTGAAGAGGAAAGGTATTTTGCTTATTTGAGGGGTACATAGATTTATATTAAAGGTGCAATTGTGCTGTTAAATCTCACTTTCTTTAAAAACACCTAAAACATACAGTTTTAGGCTAGCTTTAAAATGAACAAGCAAAAGATACCATCTTTCAGAAACACCACAACAGTTCACAATGTAGCATTCTAGTTATAAACTCAAAGTTTAGTAATAGTAAAGTTACACTATGGTTATAGTAAAGCTGCTATACCCAGTTAAGGGAGTGTCTTGTGCACACGCCCTAACTCTTACACCACAGATAATTCCCTATCTCTGTACAGACTGCAGGTCTTCCTTCCTGCCTTTTGTCCACTGTCCACCCCCCAACCAGGTGAGCTCTCAGGCTGCGTGTCTGTCTGCATGTCCATCTAGGGGAGCCCAAGAGATTGGTGGCTGCCCCATGTTTTAAAGCCCCTTTGACGCTGTGTACAGTAAACAGTTCTGATCACTGACAGAATTTTGCATAGTACTGTAAGCCTTTTCATCACTATCCTCTGGTAAGACTGCTCCTATGTTCTTGGCTGGAAAAGAACAAAGGCTGGTTTACCTGGCCTCATCCCACCCCCATCCCCAAACCGCAGAGTGGGGATTTTGGCTCTTTCCCACTGTAAGAATTATTGTGTTAGAGTGGAAGAAAATGAAAGATGTGAGATGGCTGTTGATTCACATGTGCTGTTAGGTTGTCCTTTCTCCTACTAAGAATATTGTTCACAATGCTCAGTTAAAGAGAAAGACCGTGGCCGAAGGAAAGTGCTGGAAGAAGTGCCTTTGACTTTGCTCTGGACAGGAAGTTGCATTACTGTGCCTCACTGCCCAAAGATAAAAGCAACTCGGAGTTGGCTACACAAGGAATTGAGGGGCAGCTTGGAGAGCTGATGATTAAAAGATCGTGCTTCTTTGGCCTTCTTCAGCTTACCTGGTGACTGCCATTGGCTGGAGTCTCTGAAAGTACTTGGTCAACTTAGCACCTTTGAAATGTGGCTGAATCTGGGGTGGGGGGTACAGCTGCTTTCCCAGGGGTGTTGGGTAGAAAGAGAAGAACTGTGGCCCACTTGGAGCCGAGGGGATCTTCTGTGTGGGTTGGGCAAGGAAGTCTAACTGCTCAGTCTGACCACCCGCCCACGCAGCACTCCTGCTTTTGTGTTATTTTACAGTTGAAAACTTGCTCGTAAGGGCACTAAATACCCCTCGTAATGAACGGCAGTCAAATAAGGTAAAGCACACAAAAGCCCCATTTAAAAAATGAGGCTTGAGGCTCTAAGAAGCTCAGGGATGTACCAGCGTGGGGTCATGTGTCCATGCAGCCTTGGGCAGAAACTAAGTCCAGGGGCCTTGCCAGGCCTCACGGAGGCCTTAGTTCAAAAGGAAACACTTTGACATGCATTCTTCTTTTAACTTGATCAAGCTCTAATTTATGTATAATCATTAACCTATGTAGAGGTTGATCGGTTTTGACACTTGAAAACATGCAGAATCACCACCACAAAACTCAGCACATGTCCATCACTGCTAAATGCTGTTTATGCCTCTGCAGTCAGTCTCTTCTCTCCCCTGGGCGACGCTGACCTTTGTCCTGTCAGTACAGGTTGGTCTGCATTGTCTAGCCTTACCTGTAGGTGGAATCATATGGTGCATACTCTGCCCACCTGGCTTCTTGTCTGAGTTTGTGAGACTTGTCCATGATGCATGCATCAATGGTTGGTCCCATGTTAGTCCTGTGTAGCTCCTGATGTATTTTAATGTGCTAGTAATGTAATCATAACCCCTGTCCAGAGCTTCCGTGAACGTTCCCTGTTACATTCTAATAATACCTTAGCTTTGCAGACCACTTTGGAGATTTCAAAGCAGATTTATATAGATAATCACTCACAAGTCTTAGAATGATAACTTGTTAAGAACACCGAGGTTCAGAAGATGAAGTGTCACAGAGAGTGAAGAGCAAGCATCTTGCCTCTGACTCTGTCCCCTGGTTTTGGTCACTACCCTGCCCTCAGCTCTCTCAAATTCTGGCTGCCTGTCACTGAGTGGATAATAATAATTCTCAGAGCTAAAGATTTTGCTTTTCAGATAGATAACACAGGGAGGGAATCCCGTGTCCCCCACCAGCCCTGCTCCTGCCAAGGACAGTGGTGGCGGACCTAGTCCCCCCAGCCCCAGCAGGCCCCTGGGTGAGTGTGAGGGGTGTCCTTCCTCCTGGCAACTGTAAACTGAAGAAACCCTGAAAAAACCCTGTCGTTATCTTATCTGCCTGCTACCCAGAAGTCTAAACATGTGACAGCTGTTCACACGGCCTGGCTTGCATCCCCATTCTGTCCCTCATCAGCTCTGCGACTTTGGACGAGTTGCTGCATCCACCAAGCCTCAGTTTCCCTGTCTGCAAAGCACTGATAATGACAGGACCTAACTCAAAGACCCACTGTGAGGGCCAAGGGTTCTGTTCCACGTAGATGGCTGGGGAGGGCCTGGCATTCGCTAAGCCTCTGCCATGGCCCTGCTGGGAGCAAGACCCCCGCTCCTCTGCCTGGTGACTACACTGCAGATGAACTGAAAGCCCTGGGCTTGGCTCCAACCACACAGGCAGCGAAAGCAAACTCTGTTACCTGACCCGGCTCTCAGCTGCAGCTGTGTGGACTCACCCATGCGCCTTCCTTTCTCTAGTCTCAGTGTTCCCAGCTGCAGGAGGGGCTTGTGCAGTTCTGGCAACTTGGGGTGATGTGGGCAAAGTTTGGGGATGGCACAGAGGTGTTTTCGCTGCTTCATGAATACTTTTCCCTTTCAAAGCGTGTGGCTGTTTTGTTCCCCCCGGTGCTTTATAGTCAAATACTCTTCCCTCTTTAAAGAAAACTCATCAGGACTGTTGATATTCTAGAGTAAATACATGCGAAGAAACAAGATAGAGGGAAATTACAACTGTGGGCAGTTGTTTAACTAGTTTGCATTAGTATAATTTTCAAATTGGTACATGGGGTGTTCTTTACTGCAAAATGACTAACGTGCTGGTTAAATGAGAGGGGATGTTAGTGCCTCCTGCCCAGCTCCTGGGGCAGATAACTGCTGAGGGGCATCTCGTTAATTAAAGGGACACCTTCCCTTCTGCAGGTCACCTGCTGTTCGTGGAACAGTCCTCACTGGGCTCTTTTGTCCCAATGGAAACATACACATTCATGCTCACAGAGCAGCTGGCAGTGAACCCCGGCAGGACCAGGGTGGCTGCCTCATGCAGTGGGAAGCCGAAAGAAACCCAAGCTGCACACAGTAGGCTGGGACAAGCCAAGGGGAGCCCACAGGACAGGTGGCCACAGGCAGCTGACCAGCTCAGGGTTCTTTTCAGGTTTTGTTCGGCAAACCTTCATAAATCAGGGAACAGCATTGCTTAGCATCCTACTTCTGAGTTGACTGTGTCCCATTCAAAAATATTTACTGTGAGCATGCGCTCACTAAATGTTTATGCTCTTATCTTGGGTAGAAAGCACTTAGAGAGTAGGAATGAAATCTGCCTCCAATGGCTGCTTTTGTATACAGTCTATTTAAACACAGACAAACACATGAAAACTGGAGGGGCTGCTGGAGCTCTCAGCTAGCAGCATCTGCTCGCTCCTTTTTCTTTTTAAAGCATATTTTATTGATTATGCTATTACAGTTTTTTCCCCTTTGCCTCCCTCTGCCTGGTACCTCCCTTCCCTCCGCTAATCCCCCTTCTTAGTTCATGTCCATAGGTTGTGTGCTTAAGTTCTTTGGCTTCTCCATTTTCTTTATTATCCTTAGTTTCCCCTTGTCCATATTGTTCCTACCAATTGTGCTTCTTGATCCCTGCACCTTCCTCCTCATTCTCTCCCTTCCCCCTCCCAACTGATAACTCTCCAAATGATTCCCATATCTATGGTCTATTACTGTGCTGTCTCATTTCTTAATCAGCCTGTCCTTGGGTTGTCTGCTTATCCACCCTTTCTCCTCCCTTTGCCTCATCAGATTTTATCTGTTCTGGAGAGCTAGTTTATCTGGCTTCCCTTTGCTTTCCTTCCCTACCCCCTTCCCTGTCTGCTGTTTTCTCCTTTTTTCTCTTCTCATCCTTCTCCCTCAAACATTATGAAGCTTCACCCCATGAAGCAAGCAGGGTGGAGAGAGTCATCCCTGTATTGCCTACAAAGATAAGGAGTTCTTTGTCCAAGGTCTTTGACCACTTCCACCCACAGTGATTTTTTCTCTTTGGAGCCTCTTACCTACACAGCTGAAATCTTTGAAGGACAAGACAAGAGAGGAAAAAACCCAAAAAACAACAAACACTGTATCTGTCTTATCTCCATGGCAAGTTCCCTGGGTAATGTCATTAAAAAAAAAAAAATGAATAGACACTTCACTATGTATTTTCAGGCAATTATTGTAACCTATAATAGCAGTTGGGAGTAAAAAGATGATTAGATATAAAGTCTGTCCTCAGGGAACTGGTAAACTAGTACACTGGTGGAAGATAGAGAATTTTGATAAATATGGGCAATGGGATGGAAAAGATGGCGACAGCAACAGCATGAGGAGGTGAGGAGAATAGAACCAAACAGTTCAGATGTAAACTGTAAAGTGCAGATGACAGGAGAGCGATATTCTTCTTCAATTTAAGAGGCAGACGGTTGGGAAGCTCAGTAGACAGTTGAAATAGTCTAATATTATACCACGAGGGTAAGATGGAGGCAGATTTTAATTTACACTTGGGTTTCTGGAGCTCTTGGGCTCATCCTCCTCCCGTGCTGCTGGCCCCTGCAGCCCCGCTGGAGGAAGGCCTCAGAAAGTCAGCTGGCCAGGCTTGGGCCTCAGTTTAGATTTGATGTTGTTTTATTCACTCTTCCATTGGACACTTTCTCAGTGCCTCCTCTGTGCCAGGGCCTTGTTAGGGATGTGAGGGTTGTCTTCCTCAATGGGAGCTCAGCCTTCTGGAAGAGAGCAAAACATATAAACCATATAAATGGTGTAATACAATGAACACCATAGGAGGGGCTTGGAAAAGCTCTGTAGGGACCAGAAAAAATGATTAGTGTGACTTGATGAGGTTGAGGAATGCAGAGAAGGTGACAACTGAGAAAGACTGTAAACAATGCAGAGATTTTCTAGCATAGAAGAGGGAAAGGCAGCCCAAGGGAGAGGACAGCATGGAATTCAGAGCGCAGGAAGGCACATACATGGGAGCTGACCTGAAGACTGGTGAGAGGGGTGGAGAGAGACTAGAGCAGAGATTGAGCTGGGCCTGGAGCTTGCGGAGAATAACATTTTAAAGCCCTTGAGCCCATATAAAGAATAGAATGGTGCCCTGGCTGGTAGCACAGTGGATAAGGTGCCGGCCTGCGAACCCAAAGGTCGCAGGTTCGATTCCCCAGCCAGGGCACATAACCAGGTTGCAAACCAGGTCTCCAGTCAGGTCTGTGGCTGGAGGCAGGTGAAAAGCAACCATACATTGATGTGTCTCTCTCCTTCTCTGCCTCTCTCCCTTCCCCTCTTTCTAAAAATGAAATAAAATCTTAAAAAAAAAATAGAATGGAGCAGAAAAAAACTAGGTATGGGAGCCAGTAAGAAGGTAGTTGCAATTGTTCAGGTGAAATTAATTAAGAATAACAAGAGCCAGATTCTAGAGACGTTTTTGAAGTTGAATGAATAGGATTTATATAATCTATTGGTTGTGAAGCGTGGGGGAACAAAAAGGTAGTTTAAGATTAACAGCTTGTGAAACTGGGAAGGTGCAGACTGTTACTCAAGAGAGAACATACAGAAGATAGGGCATTTTTAGAGAAAGATTCGGAGAATGAGGTGACAAGTTTTGGTCTGAGACATTTTTTAGGTTCCATAAACATGTAAAAATGCAGCTGGAAATAAGGCTTTGGAGCTCAGAGGAGAAGTTAGGGCTAGAGATAGATACTTGGGAGTTAATGGAGAAGAGACGTGGAGCTGGCTTCCAGGGGAGGAGTTGTGAGGTGCACACTTGTGGTAGAGGACAGATGGGTGAAAGAGGCTAGAGGAATGTTGGGGAGGCAGGAGAGAACAAGACGAGAGGAGTCCTGGGGGAAGATGGGGAAGAAGCATTTCATGAAAAAGATTCAGGTCGACAAAATGTTTCTTTTTCTTTGCATTTCCAAAATTAGTAAAAATCATTGGTGGTGAAGGCAATTGGTTGTGAATGAAATATTTCTCGATGACAAGGATTCTAAAGCATCTCTTGGTCCCCAGATTCCCAGGCACCAGGACCCTGGGATCCTGCAGGAGCTCTGTGACAGCTCTTTCTGCAGAAGCTGGAGCTCTCACTCTGGAATGCAGGCTGCTGACTGAGTTCTGACTGAGCTCTGACTGAGCTCTGACTGTGAATAGACAGTTTATTTGGGATCTCTGATGTAAGAATCGCCTGCCCTTTAGAATTCCCTGACTGCTAAATTCCACTTACAGGTTTTAACACTCCCTCTCCCCCAACTTACTTGTCCTCACTGGAAACCATAGTCAGATTCCCTGATTATCCTTGCTGAAGTGACCCTTCGTTCATTATTCAATAAATCTTTCCTGGTCCTTTCTGCGTACCAGTCAGAGCATTCAGTGTTGTGGAGAAGCATTACAAAACCTGTTTCTCTTCATTTTGGACATGAGATGCTGAGATCTCAGCCTTCCATGCATGGAGCTCATCTTCTATAATGCCCTTTCCCCAGTAGATCCCTGCCACCACCACCTTTCCATCAGAAATAGCCCATCATGCTGATGCTCTGTGTCTAAGACATGCCCTGTTCATGGGGGGCTGGCAGACAGGGGCTGGAGCACCTCCTGTGCCCCGGGGGAAGGTTTCTTCCAGTTTTCTCAGTCATTCCAAGTTGTTCTGCACATGTGGATCTTCTAACATGCACCTGCAGCCCGGAGACAATGGGAAAGTGAAATAAGATCAGCTGGTGAATGCATTGGTGCTGGGGGGAGGAAATGGTGGAGGAAGGCAGACGGAGGAGGAAACAAGGAAAAGATCCTGAACTGAGGTTCCCTGAAGCAAGGTTGGAGAAAGTGCATTTATCCCCCAAAAAGGGAAGCTGTGCCTTACGTGGCAGTTTGCATGTTTGTGGGAGTCAAATTTCTAAGAGTTGGTAGACACTGAAAATAGAAACACAGAAAGTACAGTTTTAAATTTAGGTGCTCAAGAAATGTTATTTTATTTCCTAGACTGTTCCTAATGTGAAATTACAAAATAGTAATTAATCCCTTGCTCCCGACTTGAGTCATGTATGATAGAAGTATCATGCATGAAAGACAGGTTTTGCTTCAGACTGAAAAAATTCATCAATTTCTAACCTAGGTTTAGGATAACTCAGCTGTTCCCATTGAAACAGAGTATTCCTGCCTGCAAAACTCCTGCAGATGTAGAATTTCAGAAGTGTGTAGCTGGAATTGCTAGTAAAACTCATCTTGTCCAAAAAGCTCCCCTTTTTACCTGTAAGTAAATGAGACAAGCAATGAAGCTACTTTTTAAAAAAATTTTATTTATTATTTTTAGAGAGAGGGAAAGGGAGAGAGGCAGAGAGACATCAATGTATAGTTGCCTTTCATCTGCCTCCAGCTATGGACCTGACTGGAGACTTGGTTATGTGCCCTGACTGGGAATCGAACCAGTGACCTTTGGGTTCTGGTTATCCACTGAGCCACCTGCCAGGGCTTTATTTATTTATTTATTTTAATATTTTTGAGGAAAATATTGTTTCCCACAGTGGCTACACTAATTTGCATTCCCGCCAACACTGCACTAGGATTCCCTTTTCTCCACATCCTTGCCAGCTCTTGCTTGTGGATTTATTGATGATGGCCAGCCTGACAGGTGTGAGGTGGTATCTCATTGTGGTTTTAATTTGCATCTCTCTGATGAATAGTGATGTTGAGCATCTTTTCATATGTCTCTTGGCCATCTGGATGCCCTCTTTTGGGGAAGTGTCTATTCAGGTCTTTTGCCCATTTTTTAATTGAATTATTTCTTTTTAGTGTTAAGTTGTATGAATTCTTTATATATTTTGGATATTAACCCCTTATCAGATATGACATGGACAAATATGAGGCACAGAGATTTTTAAGTTGCTCAAGATTACATGACAAGAAAGTGGTAGAAACAGGATGTAATCTCCAGGCAGAGTGACCCTCAATTCTTATCCACCACCCTCAGTATTGTTGTATGGCTGGTGTTCAGTGAAGTTTGATGAATAGCAAAAGGAAAGAAAGTTGAGGCCCAAAGAAATGATGTGATGTGATTACACAGACTCGGGGTCATGAGGGAAATTTAACTGTTCAATTGCTTTGGTCTGTGCCTGGGCCTCAATCACCTGCAGTGTGGTTGGCTGTGCAGTGATGTGGTCTGGAGTTACAATGAAATCACCCTTTCTAAAAGCGTGTGTGTTTGCGTGCTGCCTATCTGAGCTCCAAGCTCTGAGAAGAGAGGAACAGGATTGTGCTCCGGAGTTAGTAGACGACCAGGTTGCTGCCAGCAACCTCACCCGGCCTCCACCTGCTGCTGCCAATTGAACCTCCCCAGCAGCTACAAGAAAGGGTGCGTCTGTCCCTGTGGCATTGGAAGGAGGGGCCCACTGGACAGGTGCATAGTGGTTTGCCTGGTACTGGACTTTGTGGTTAAAGTGAAGTACATTCAAATTACTATTCTATTTGGGGCAAGTTGTTACTTAACGCCTCTAAGGTTCAATTTTCTCAACTGTTAAATGAAGGTGATGATATCTGCCTCAAAGGATGCCTATAATGATTAAATGAGATGATGCACATAAATGCCTACATGGTAGATCCCAGCTTCGGAATCACGTGGGGCACAGAGGGCACTCTCGGTACATGCCCATAAGTCATTCTGTACTTTTGGTGACAGTGTGTCCCTGAGTTCTTCCCTGGGGTTTAGGGATAAGTTAAATACCGTACAGTTGATTGGATTTGCGTCCTGGAGAGGGGCAAAGAGACCAGGGAGCTGGATGAGCAATGTGGAATGGCTCTCTTCTTTAATGCAGAATCCTTGTGACACCACCCCTGCCTTCTGCCAGGTCTCACAAGTACCCAGAGCTGCTGGGTGGTGCTGACAGCAAGGGCCCTGTGGGAGTGAGTTTGTAAGGAGGCCTTGAAAATCAGCTGATGATCCAGATGAGCGCAGTAGGGATCTCAGACCTCACCCAGACCTGCAGCTACTGTGTCTTGATAGATGCATCTGAAATTTTTTTTACCTTCCCTTGGATGTGAGATCCAGGCTTACAGCTGTAAGGCCAGACAGCTGACCCTTTTGCCAAATCTCTGGGTGTCATCTCATCCATCAGGGCTTGACAGGGGATAGGAAGTGTGGTGTCTTTTTGTGGCTGGCAGCAGCCAGCCCTTTCGGCTGGAGGAGAGGGGAGGTGGCTCAGCGGAGGAGTGGCTGGGCTTCGGGAGGAAGGCCTGAATTGTGCATGGCTGGTGAGGGCTTTCAGGCGGAATGACTCTGAGGAGAACTTGAGGTAGCATAGAAGGTTGCTGTGTGCTGGGCCTGGCTGTCTAAGATGGGGAGGGTGGGGCGCTAAATCTTGTTTGAAGTTTTTAAGTTTCTCCTTTCCATTGTATTCCTTCTGGAGACCTAGCTAGTGCTTCTCTGACTTGACCTGGGGAACAGGCAGTGTGAGGCTAATAAATATGCTTAGTCTGGAAGACTTCAAGGGATATAGAAGCAGTCAGGCAGGGCAGAAGGCCTGTTCATGCAAGCAAACCTCACAGAGCAGTGACTTTGTGCCAGGCCCCGGGGATTGGTGCTGAATGCTAGAGGTACAGATATGAGTGAAACGTAGTCTCTGGCCACAGCAGCTCCCGAACTCTTGGGGAAGACAGACTCAAGCAGATGACTTCTGTATAATGTGACCAGACACAGGGGAAGGAACGTCGTGTGAAGAGAGGATGTTTATTTTGTGGACTTCGGTGCATGGCTGTAATTGCTGGGGCCCCAGATTTCAGTTTACCAGGAAAAATAAACTTAGGAAATCAGTGGCCCAACTGTGGTATGCTTTGCCTTGTGAGGTTGTGTTTTTTGCCTTTGGTTATGATTGAATATAATCAGAAGTTCCTGGGGCATTTTGCTGGGCCAGCTGGGGTCTGAGGTCAGCAGGGAAGGACTTGGCACCTGAAGATGTCCTCCCTGGGCAAGCTTCTGGGTACATGCTTCACATACAGGACTCTTTCCGTAGCTTGGATAGTAAGATATAGTTTTTTTTTATATTTAAAGGGTTTCAAAAAATTGAAGCTTACAGGTGTGAAATGCACATAAAGCTATTAAATGATAGAACTAGACAATCGCCAAACCATGAGTGAGCAGATGGAGAGACCACAGGGAGACCTTGTTGGCTCCTGGAGGTATGGAATAGCCAGGATGTAAGAAGGGCTATGGGAATAATCCTACACAGGCATGTGGCCCTTCCTGCCACACCTGCTGATATTGTTTGCTTTTTTTAGTTATTGAGTTTAGGGGGAGAGCGGAAAACATTGATTTGCTGTTCCACCCTTTAATGTATTAATTGGTTGCTTTTTGTACGTGCCTTGGTTGGGAAGTGAACTCACAAACTTGGCATGTTGGGACAAAACTCTTACCAACTGAGCTACCCGGCCAGGGCCCATACCTGCTATCTTTTTTTTTTTTTTTTTTTTAATTTTATTGTTGTTGTATTACATCCATCCCCTTTTTGCTCCCCTCTGTCCTCTTCCCCACCCGCCCATTCCCCCACAAAGTCAATCCCACATGTTTTCCATGTCCATGGTTCCTCCATCTAGGTTCTTGTCTAAACTGCTCCCCTTCCCTGCCTCTTCCTCCCCATACCTGCTATTTTTAAAGTGCCCTGGGGCCAAGTCTCTATGATTCTCTGTCCATCTGGTTTCTAGGCATCATCTTTTGGAGTAACACCACCAGGGTTGGTTAGGGGTGACCTGTTCCCCCGCAAAGGTTGAAGGAAGGTGTAGAGTTGGACTGAGAGAGCCTTGGAGAGTTGAACCTTGAGCATTCAGTGTTGGAGCAGGCACTCACTGGTGTGTGCTGGCCATTGGCTGGGCTCTGGGCAGGTGGTGGGCTGTGACTGACAGTGGGACAGAGGGAGTGGGTAGAGACTCAGAAGCAGCCATGAGCCAGCTGTTGTGAAGGAGCTGGCTAGCAAGTTCAGTGTAAGAAGCCAGGGCAGAACGCCACCCCAAGGAGGAAGGAAGAGAACTCTTCAGCCAAGGAGGAAGGGAATGAGGATGCTGTCAGGTTTGTGATATAATTAGGATGCTTAAGTTTTCCGCAGTGAGAGGAATAGCCTTAGGTTAGCCTTTTACTCCTTAAAATAAAAAATTCCAGAAGGACTGATGATGCTTTTCCTGTTGTCACTGTAATTTCTGGGGATGATAAGTATGTATATTGCAACACTTTGCTAATAACTCCAAGCCTATTTCCTTGTTTGGTCCTCTTTGCTCTGGCTTTGCTTTTGCTTTTTCTTTTTTTAAAACTTCATTTATTATTTTTAGAAAGAGGGGAAGGGAGCGAGGCAGAGAGGGAGAGAGACATCACTATATGGTTGCCTTTTTTTTACCTCCTTCCAGCTATGGACTTGGCTGGAGACCTGGCTTGCAACCTGGTTATGTGCCCTGGCTGAGAATCGAACCAGCAACCTTTGGGTTGTTGCTTGGTTCACAGGGAGGCACCTTATCCACTCTGCCACCAGTCAGGGCCCTGGCTTCGCTTTTTCTACACGGGGAGTTTTCTTCTTTAAAAGAAAAAGGAGAAGGTCACAGTGAAGGGGTAAGGACTATCGTGTTTCTTTGGCTTTTCTCAGCATATTGCTGGAGTCCTGCCAAAATATTGGAGCATTATTTTAAAGCTGTAGGTCAAGGTTCTGGAGGCCACTTTACCCCTATCTTCTAATTTCCTGCTAACAGACCCCCAGCCCCAACACATATGTCTTGGGCCTGCACCTTGTTCAGGTCAAGAGTAATGGATGTAGATAAAGAATGGCCTCTGACCCTTGGCCTTCCCAGTCTAACACGTCAAAGATGGAAGACAAAGAAGTGATCAGACCGGTGCATTGCCTTTTGCCAAGTGCCCAGAAATAGAGAGAAATTGGCATGGAATCACACAGGATACAGGACTGTTCCCACTTAGGGACCCTCGGTTCCTCCTAAGGTCTAGCTATTGCCAAGTGAATTCATGTCAGGTCCTCAAAGATATTCAAGATAAGTACCTTTATAGAAAGACTTTATTATTTTTTTGAGCAGTTTTAGGTTCATAGCAAAACTGAAGGGAAGGTACAGAGATTTCCCATTTACCCCCTACCTTTACACAATATGCATCGTGTCCTTCATTATCAGCATCCTGTACCAGAGTGGGCATTGGTTACCGTGGCTAACTACACAGCAGCCTACAGCCACCCAAAACCTATGGTTTACCTCAGGGTCACTCCTTGGCTGTCTACCCTATGGATTTGGACAAATGGATAATGCCATGTATCCATTATTACAGCATCATGTGAGGTATTGTCACCGCCCCAACAGTGCTCTGTGCTCCACTTAGTCACCCTCCCCCCACAGCCCATCCCAACCACTGATGTTTTTGCTGTCTCCGCAACTTTGCCTCTTCCAGAATGTCAGGCAGTTGGAATTATACAGCATGTATGTAGTCTTTTCAAGTGGGCTTCTTTCACTTAGTGATAAGCATGTAAGATGACGCCAAGTCTTCATGGCTTGATGGTTTCTTTCTTTTTAGCACTAATGTTCCATTGTCTGGATGGACCACAGGTTATTTGTCCATTTTCCTAGTACAGGGTATTTGGTTGCTTCCATGTTTTGCTGGTTATGGAAAAAAGTTGATATTAACACCTGTGTGCAAATTTTTGTATTGACATAGGTTTTCTTTTTTCTTTTTTTTTTTTTTAAGATTTTACTTATTTATTTTTAGAGAGAGGGGATGGGAAGGAGAAAGAGAGGGAGAGAAACATTGACTGGAGGTCTCTCATAGGCCCCCACTTGGGGACTGGCCCATAAGCCAGACATGTGCCCTGACCGGGAATTGAACCAGTGACCTTCCAGTTCACAGGCTGGTGCTCAATCCACTGAATTACACCAGCCCAGGGCTAACCACAAGTTTTCAACTCCTTTGGATAAATACTGAGGAGCATGATGGAAAATACCATTTTAGTCATCTTTTATGTGCCAGTCACTAGCCTCAGCACCTTAGAAACATGATGTAGCTTACTCTTTACTGGAAACTTATGCAATTAGTATTAATAGACCCAATTAAAATAAGGAAATAGCGGCCCACAAGGCTACTTAACATACATTGTAAATAAGGGGCAGAGATAGGTTTCTAACCCTAGTTTTTCTAATTGCAAAGGCCTTTTCATTAGACCGATAGGTTGCTGCCTCAGTTTCTGCTTTACTGGTTTATTTTTATTCCTGGATCACAGCTTTAAATTCATACACACAGCTTAGAACCGACTGGCAAAAAACGTTACTGGCACCCCAGCCAGCTGCTGTTTCCTGTGTTTATAGACCACATTGCAGAAAAGTGTTTTAAGAGTTATTTCAAGTGTTGTGTCTGCTTTTCCATGAGCAAGTGCGATGCCACTTCTGAGAGAGAAGAGGGTGACGCGGCTGGCTGCTCAATGCTGGGTGACAGTCCCCATTTGGGGAGGATTTGGAAGGGAAGGCGTATGTCATTGGATGAGGTCAGTCTTTGTTTGGTCTGAAGCCATGCGGTTCAGAAATCAATGGACTGTGAAGTCAGAGTTCTAGGATAAGCTCCACTGACTGCTGCTTGGTCCTGTGACTTTGGCTAAGACAGTTTACATCCGCTTTGCTAGTGTGTGCAACTTAGCTCTCCCAAGTTTCCAGAAGCACCTCTGGTGGGCCAAGCACTATGCAGAGCCATGGGCTTCAGAGACAGACAGGCTGCATTTCTCGTTTCTGTGAATCCCTGAGGTTCAGAAGGGGATAGACAGGGACAATCACAAAACAAGGAGGTTAACCTTGTTACCCAATGCTGTTTGCGCCAGTTCAGTAGTGCAGTAAAGAAGAAAACTTTGTTTAGTGCAAAACAGCTCAGTTGTGATACAGCACGGCTGTGGAACACACAGCTGTCAGGCGGGCCTGGGACCAGGCTCTTCTCTGGCTAGACAGCTCTGCTTGGTCTGCTCTGTGTGCCAGTCTTTGAGACATCTTTGGTGCTTTAGTTGAGCAGAGATGTAAAAGGGTGGACAGAAGCCTCATAATTTGGGAGATGGGACTCAGTGGAGCACAGCCATTTTCCTGAGAGAGACCTAGTTTCTTGGTTATGCAAATGGCTATGGCTATGGCTGCCCCACAGTGCCAGGAGATGGGAGGGGCTTTAACCATAGAATGGTGATGAAAAAGCTTATGGGGCCTTCGAGAGGGTCTATGAGTGGCCAAGACGGTTACCACACTGTGTCTGAGGTTGTGGTCAGGGTTTAGAAATAAGGTGACTTGCCCTGGGTACATGGTTCCGTTGGTTGGATTGTCCACTAGACCAAAAAGTTGCAGTTTGATTCCAGGTCAGGGCACTTACCTAGGTTGTGGATTCCGTCCCCCCATCAGGCACATATGGGAGGAAACTCACTGATGTTTCTCTACCTCTTTCCTCCTTTCTCCTTCTCTAAAATCAATCAAAGACATATCCTTGGGTGAGGATTTACAAAAAAAAAAATTTTTTTTTTAAAGATCTTATTTCATTATTTTTAGAGAGAGGGGAAGAGAGAGAGGCAGAGAGGGAGAGAAGCATCAATGTATGGTTGCCTTTCACCTGCCTCCAGCCACAGACCTGACTGGAGACCTGGTTTGCAACCTGGTTATGTGCCCTGGCTGGGGAATCGAACCTGCGACCTTTGGGTTCACAGGCCGGCACCTTATCCATTGTGCTACCAGCCAGGGCCCTACAAATAATTTTTAAAAATAGAAAGAAAGAAAGAAAGGGGGCAACCATGTGAAGGCTGAGCCATGTGGTTTGCAAAGATCTAGAGGGACCGGCCCGGCCCACCAAGAAGTCTGGTGTGTAAGAAGGTGCCTCATGGTTCTGGATTAAGGGCATGGGGAGCACCGCAACATGGGAGGGAACCTCCCCACCAGGCACAGGTAGACAGGTGGGCACTGCTGGACACACAGAACTGTGCCTGGGAAATATGGAACCATCAGCTTCTATTTTCTTAGAGGGAGATGGCACCTCTGAGTTTTGTGTTCTGGAACTGTCCTGATTAGGCAAGACTATGTGTTTTAGGTGTTTTAAAGAGAGTGGGGCTTCATAGCAGAAACCTGCCATTAATCTAAATCTGCATAATGTTTAACCAAACGATTCCTTACCTTTTCAGCAAATCCTGGTGTTGGGAGTCATGCTTTTTGGCAGCTGGCAACCAGCCCCTCATAACTGGGGTTCTATTTCAGGGAGACACAGTTTTCACCTTCAAAGGAAGGGGAAAGTGCCCTCCTAGAGCCAGGGGGGAGCTGGCTTATACAGACAGATGTCCCTGCCCCTGGACCATTATTGGTCTATCCTCAGGCAAATGAAGACTCCAAATCCCTGCAGTCTGGTTGGTTCAAAAGGCACTGTCCTGATTGGTCAGAATCGAGCCAGTCTGGTTAGTTGGAGTTGGGTAGCTCTGATTCCATGGGGAAAGACTCAGGCCTGTTGGTTGAAATAGGATTCCAGGAACTCCTAAATCAGGGCTGGCTCAGATGGCAGGAGCACAGTGCAGGCAGCAGAGAAGCGTGCGCTGATCTGCAAAGTACACTTTGCACGAGATGCCTCTATGCTGAAATGGCTGCTAGACTCTGCTTTTCTATTTTTAAATACTTTGTATTTTTTAAAGTTGAGCCCAGTGAACCACCAGAAGCCCTTCTTAGCAGGTATCTTCTTTCTCAGAGTTCACATTCTGCTGGAAGGGAGCTGTGTTTCCTCCTAGTATTCAAAGGACCATCTTGGGAATACAGGGTGATAGGATCTTCTTAATTGGAAGAGACAGACAGCTAGTGACATCTTATATTTGTTGCAAACCTGCTATGTGTTAATTTCCGCTATGAATTCTGACACAATGGGAAAAGCAAGGCAGATTAATTAAAGGTCTTATTCAACTTGCGATTCCTGACACCAGTGGATTAGCCTGGCTTTTAGAGCCCTTTGCCCTTCTGCCTCACCATAGCAGGCCTTTGAAGATTTCATTTTGAAGTTTCAAGATCCCTACAGTCCATCCTTCCTCTGCTATTGAGATGCCTTCTGCTTCTTTCCCTCCTGCCCTGTTCTGTGTGGTTCCAAGTATCAGTCAACCAGGAGGTAAGCATAGTCCTCCTGTTTCCAGCCCCTCCATTTGCCTTCTTCTCTGCTTCTTATCCTCTGTGGCAGCCAGCTATTTTTGACCACTCAACTTAACAACATTTTGGACACCTCTGGGCCTTGTTCAGATTTGTTAACCAATCAATGAATCAAACATCTTTTCTTGGCACCTTTTTTCTTAGGTGGCATCACATACATCCTTTTCAAATACATTTTCCTTTGAGAAAATTTCTTAGTGTATATTACCGGTTTTCCACTCATCCACCCACCCTGTCCACACCCATTTAAAAGCAAAGTGCGTGCGTGCGGGCGTGCGGGCGTGCGTGCGTGCGTGTGTATACTGCCCAAGTGCATTGGCTACACCTAGTCCCTTGCTTCTCATATCATAGCATCATGATCAGCTTGTGTCATTCTCCTTGGAGGGACAGTGAGTATTTCCCTAGCACTTTGCATGCTGCCAGCCCATAGCTAGGCACTCAGTTCATTTCTTCCTTTATTAACATTTATTATTATTACTATGACCTATGCTAGGTGCTAGGGAAACAATGGCAAACAAAGGTAGACGGGTCCCTGCCTTCATGAGCTTAATTAAAGTTCATTAGAGGACATTGAAATTGATCAGTTGCCCCAGTGAAAGAAGGTGCTCAGGTGCTATTAGCAAAGCCACAGTCTTGGGGCTTCATCAAGAGAAATTTGTTCCCTCACAGCTCAGGCAGATGAGGGTCTGCTGGGGCCCCTCATGCCGCCCTTCCTGGGTAGGATTTTGTGGAGTGACATGCACCCTATCAGATCTGTGCCCCACCCCCATGCCCTTGTCAAACCCTGATTACCTCCCAGAGGTCCCATCTCCAAATCCCATCACTTTGGTCATTAGGGCTTCAACATAAGACTTTTGCAGAGGCACAATTCAGTGCTATCCACAGCAACCACCAGTGACCTTCTGGAGAGAAATTTCTGCGAATTGCATGGTGAGGATTTTAGGTGCAGTGGAGGATTTTAGAGGTGGGAAAGATGCCATATTGAGCAGGTAGGAGCATATTTCTGTGCTCATAATCCCTGCCTGCCTGCCCACCCACCCCACTGCCTCCTCTCCATTCCTTTCAACTGGCTGTGCTGACAGAGGGATTGTTCTTGCTCCCATTCTTTCTATTGTGGCTGCACTCAGCGTAGGTCTGTGTGGCTGTGTGGCTGTGTGGTTGACCCACAGTCCTCTGGTCCAGGTGGCCAAGAAGGAAATAGAAGATGTAAGAAATGAGAATGGAAATGCCTGCAGCCTCAGGGAAAGAATGTAGAGAGGCTGTATCTCTTTCCTAGGCTTTTTTCACTAAACCCCATCAGCAATTTGCCTGGGGTTAGTCCAAGAATAATTTGACTTACTGCTTCCAGGACCCACTGCACCCAGGCCAGAGGTGTGTTTCAGGAACTGCTTCCTGCCTCGGAAGCTGTCTGTGTGCCATGAAGTGGGACGGGCTGCCGTTCCCAAATACTCAAACAGTTTCAAATACCAGAGAACTGATTCCTTCATCTGCTAGAACAGAGTATCCATTTCTGAGGCTTAGGGAAAAGAAAATTCACATCAGGATTCAGGTGTGGACTCTACTCTCAGCTTTGCACTTGATTTGCTGGGTGATCCTGGGCAATTCATTGGCCCCCTTCCAGATAACATGCTTCCACCCCTGCCAAGTACTAAGCACTCTGCTTGGTTAGCGGGCACGAAGCTATAAAAAAGACGACCTCTGCTTTAAGAATGCCAGTATCATTGGCCATGTGATTTGGGCTGTGAAGAGGGGCAACAGGTACTGAGGGGCCTCACCAAAGGCCACGCAGCCCAGCCTCAGGGAGCTGGACATTTGTACGTGTTGGGGTTGGAGGGGGTGTTACAGCCAAAGAGCACATCAATGAGAAAACCCAGTGTGTCGTGAAGTGAGTGGAAGGGCACAAGGCATGCACAGGGGTGTGTTCCTGGGCATGTGTGGTGGGCAGTGAAGCTGGGGAGCCGAAGAAGAGTCACAGTGCACTACAGCATCTGCAGCTCCGACAGGCCCCAGGGGGTGCTGAGCAGGTTCCCAGCTTCACCAGATTTGTAGGAGAGTGCCTGGCCTGGCCTCAAAACACACTGGGCAGCTTTGGCACCACCCAGGAGCTTGTTAGAAATGCAGAATTGCAGCTCCGCCTCAAACTACTAAATTAGACTCTGCATTCTAATAAGACCCCTGGGTGATCCGTGTATTCATTCATGTTGGAGACACACTGAGCTACAGTATGGGTCAGCAAACTTTGTAAGAAACCAGAAAGTAAATATTTTAGGTTTTGAGGGCCACATGGTCTCTGTAGCAACTGCTTAACTTCACATTGTCGCGCAAAAGCAGACAATGTACAAACAAGCGAGGTGGTTTTATGCCAATAAAAGTTTGTGGACACTGAAATGTGAATTTTGTGTAACTTTCACCTGTCACAAAATAGTACTTTAAAAAAAAATTGTTTTTCCCCAACCATTTAAAAGTGTAAAAACCATTCTTAGAGCACTGGTTGTAAAAAGGTAAGCTGCAGGTGGATTAGGCTGTGGGCTGTAATTTGCTGACCTCTGAGCTATGGAATTTTGATCTTCAGCTTTCAGATAGTACCTCCTGACTCTTACGCTTTATTGTGGAAATCAGATGAGCTGGCAATGACATCCAAACCAGCCCCTTATTTGTCAGATGAGGAAATGGAGGTCCAGAGTGGGAAAACGAATCTCTCAGAGTAAGGAACGTGGCAACTTACTCAGGCCAGCTCCTTCCAGGCAAACGCATGTCCCCTCTTCCGCATATAACTGATCTGAAAGGGGACCTGTCGTGCTGTCTATTTTCCACAACTGAAACAGAATGACGAGTGTTTAAAAGGCAAATTGCTTTCTGTTTTTGGTAAAGTTACAAATGGTTAGCTATGAGTGAGCTTCTTAATGTCAAAGGCCTGTCCTGGGAAAGCGTGCAGAGGACACCCACAGCTCTTCAACGCCTGGACTAAGATGTCAGAGCTCTATTTCCACTTAGCAAATAAAAGTTAGTTTGGGGGCTACTCCATAAAATCGATGTCTGCTGGCAATTCTTTCCTTTGTACCTGCCTGCTTGTACATAGCCATTCTCATTCCAGTTGTTGGTGAATTGTTCCTCATAATCTTTATTTAAAAGCACGGCAGGGAGAGACACGTGATCCAAAACTGGAAGAAGCCTGAGAGTCTTATAGCAAAATCCAAGATGTTGTAGATTAAAACCATAATTTGTCAATTCTGTTTTCTCAATAATGTGTATCCTCATCCATAGCTCTTTTTTTCTTTCTCAGTCTGACACCTTAGTCAACAGAACAAATGGAGTTTTGCCATCCTATACAGCTTGTGCCTTGTCTGGATTCAGACAATGATGACATGCAGAATATAGGTTCTGGCTAAGCCAAGCCCAACACTTGAGTCTGAAATCACAGGTCAGGGAGGCACTTGGGAACATGGATAAGCATGCCCCTTTAAGTAAAGCTGGGCCTGGGGATGTGGGAGTCTGGTCATCCACTCTCTGGGTGTCCGGTTTCCTATCCCTGTCCTTCCACTGTGGCCCTGGGACAATGCACTGCCCGCTGAGATAATAGGCACAGGTTCATATGCGTCTTCTTACACACACACGTATAATTGGGTGCATGCCCCTCTTGCTCGCTTGATTCCTGCAGGGTTGGGAAAAATGTGCTGCTGCTTGGAGGCTGGGAGGAGCCTGGAGGTTCTGGGTACACCGGGGAGTGGGCACAAAGAGACAGTCATCTGCCGCCATCACACAGCAGTGACTTGGTCCCGGTGTGCTGGATGTGTGCTGACTGTGGCCGCAGCGAGACCTGTTCCTCCCTGCCATCGGGGCAGGCGTAAATCTGGCCCAGCTGCCTGAGCAAGATTGTTTATCTCCCCTCCATCTTCACTGCACCATCAAAAAAGCAACTGGTTGGGAATTAGCTGCCCATATAAGAGCCGCAGGAGAGGCTCAGAGGGTTAATGGGGAGGATGTCAGAGTGCAAATTCTCCTCCTGAGTAGTAGTAGCCTGCTGACTCACTCTGAGGCCTTGGACAAATTGCTTTTTCTTAAATAATTAATCATAACTGTTTTCACTTATTTATGTGTGTGGTGAGACAGAGCCACTGTTCTCTGACCCCTGCACCCTGCCGCCGCCTCTCACCAGCCCATGTGGATCTCATCTCATCTTCACAACAGATACTTGATACGGACTGTAGTACTGTTCCCATTTTATAGATGAGAACTGAGAAGTTCACTTCCCGTTGCTGGGCAAGGAATGAATCCAAAATTTCTGACTCAAGAGTCCCATATTCTTTATGGTCTGCCTTTCTTGGGCTTTTATTTTTCCACGTGAGGAGCTGAGAAATACTTCTTTCCCTTTTCGCTGGGACCCAGCGACTCTGCCCTGGAACTTCTCAGAGGAAGACGTAAACCCAAGGATCAGCACCTGCTCTGCAGGGCGGGAGGGTAGCCCCTTTCTGGGCTGCCTGCCCACCCCTCCCACGGGGGCCAGCACCAAGCATGGCACAGTGTGGGTAACCTGCTCTATTGAACTCGCCAGAGTCACCCTGTAGTGAAAGGAAATTTAAGAAACTATTAATTTTTTTAAAATTGACAAACATTCAAACTTATGTAAAGGTAGTAAGAATAGCATAATAAAACAACATGTCAAGCAATTCCTGCCTTGTCTTATTTCATCTACTATACCATGCACTTCCCTTTTATACTTCAAATGATTTGGAATTTAACCCTAGATATCATATCATTTCGTCTGTAAATATTTCTACATGTACTTCTAAAAGATTACAACTTTTATTAAAGCAGGACCATAGATCAGTTAGCATACATGAAAAATAATTGTGTAACATCACTGATAGTTGGTGATTACATATTTTCAGTTGTCTTATAATTAAAAAATTAATTTTGTGTGTGAACCAGGATTCAAATAAGGTTCATACTGCTTGAATTGAGGGATGTGTCTCTTAGCATGGCTACCTTCCCTTCCTGCCCTATCTTATTTTTTAATGTGTAATTTCTTTGTTTGGTGAAACTAGGTCATATGTCTAGTTTTCCATAGTCATGCTCGTGTCATGGGATATCATTTTCCAGCAGTTGTTATAAAATGATAGAAGAAGAGGAATCTCTCGACTTGTAATGTAGATTTTACGTGGGTCAAAACCTCACCTGGGTAGAAACTCTTGGTAAGATAGCAGATACAGCACAAGTCCTTATCAGAGAAATAAAGTCACTGAAGAGTCAGCTCAGGTAGGGTATTTTTCTAGCCAAACCAGCTTGCAAAGTGTGTCCTGCAATCTGTTCACATTCAACCCATCTATTGAATTGGTTATAGGTAGATACAAGGTTGACCAATGAGACGTAAGCATTTATTGAGTACGTGATGTAAGGCGTTAGGGATTCTAAATCAAATAAAGTGTAGCCCTGGCCTGGGCTTGCTTGTCCTCTCTGAGGGACAAACCCACAAGATGGTGTGTTGTGAGAGCAGTGTGGAGTGAAAGGCGCTACGAGGTGTGGGAGACCGGGATTCGCCTCAGTGGGCAATGCAAGGCTTCCGGAGGAGGTGATGGATTGTGAAGGGTGAGGAATGAACAATTTTTTTCTGAAGTGAACCTATCCTCAAGATTTTATTGTCACACAGTAAAACAAAATGTGTAGCTTAGTTCTGGATGACCTGGCCCTTTCTCTTCTTATCTCTTGCAAGTTCAGAGTGCTTGCACGGCTTAACAGGCAGCACGGTGTCAGACCTTGTTGGTAGGCTCAACGCACTCTAGCCTCAGCACAGTCTTCTCTGTAGCTTTAGCCTTTTTTGCAGAAAATCAGCTTAGTCTGCCTACACAGCCTGGCCCTTCCACTTTCTTTCATTAGTCATTGTCCGCGGGCCAGAGTCCTTGCCCATCTTTACCTTGATCTGTAGGCCTGATACTCCTCCCCTCACTCCCTCGCAGCCTCTCCAGCGAGGAATGTTCACCTTGTTTGTGAGAGTGCTGTCACTCAGACAGAAGGCAGGCAACTTCTTTCTTCACCGATTACCTGCCCAACCCTTCGGTTAACACCAAGATTACAGCCAACAGGGCAGTGGAGACAGCGATGGCCGGCTGGTGTTTGCAATGGGAGGAGAGCTCCCCTGGTTTTTGTGTGTTTGCTTGCAGATTCTCTGCCGTTCTTCCACCGATGTGCCATTAATGAATGCCTCTATTTCTGTCTAACCCCTGCCCTTCTTACCGGGGGTGATGTTTCCCTCTGAGCATTTTTAATGTGGGAGCTTTAGTTTGAGTGCAGAAATGGGTTTATTAAAGTGTGAAGACATCTAACCAGATACATTCCCGTGATACTGGCATCTCTTGCTGTTACAGCCATGACAGTGCACAAGGCACTTCTGTTCTGATTGTCTTACCATCTCTTCAGAGTGGCCCCATTGAGGTGGTGGCAGAACAGGTACTGTGACCACCATTAATGGGTAAGGAAACCAGAGCATCAGATGCCAAGCGAGGTGGATAAGGTCCCCTATCTGGGAAGGGGAGAAGTGGGTGCTGAAACCAGGCCTCCCCATCCCCTAAGCCAGCACTCTCTCAGATCCAACAGTCTGCAAGATCACCAGGTCTTCTCCTGTCTCTGCTCATGAAAAATAAAGACCAACAGCGAGCAGGTTTTCTCAGGCCACTCAGAAAGCCCTGTGGGGAAGCTGGCCCGAGCTTTAGCCGTAAGTGGTTTGGGGTTCAGTAGGGGGCTGCTTAGTGCCCAGCAGGAAGCTGCCGGGCTAGGATCCCAGAGTAGCAGACGTTTTCCCCATCAAGCTGAATTTTGAAAAGCCAGAGACAGATGTCCACGAAGGAAGCGTAGGTAAAAACTAGTAACATGTGACCTCGAGTGGAAACAGCAAGCATTGCGTTCGGTATGGGGAGGCCCAGGGTGCAGACTCTCGGGCTCAGACCTGGCGGCACCCTCCCTCCTCATGGAGCCCAGGGGTGCTGTGAGCTATGCAGAGGCGGACTTACAAGAAAGATTGAAATGGTGCTGGGGCAGCCTTGGAGGTTAATAAACCAGTTATAAAAATATGTGGGTGCTGGATCTGTGCGGGGGGATGAAGGCTCTTGGCCATGCTGTGCAGGGGAAGAACACGGCCTTGGAAGAAGGGCCACCTGGGCACGTGAATAGAGGATAGAATACAGGGCAGAATTGAAACTAGAATATACTGTCCCCTCTCCATGTCCTGCCATAAATGCTTTACTGGAATAACGGGTCCAGGTATTGACTCCCTTCCTTTAAATTCCCTTCTTCCCCTCACTGCCAACTGATCTCAGACAAATCAACCAATCTCTCCGAGTGAGCCCTATTTTTTGCTAAATAAAATGAAGGTATTTAATGTTTTTCTACACCTCCACTGAGGTAAGGTACAATCAATGTGAAACATTGAAAGTTTCTCCTAAGCCACACAAATGATAGACAGGTTTGTTACCATCACCTCAGAGGCTTTAGGAGCGTCTACTAAATAAGATAAGGTCATGGTATATCTGGGTGTGTGGGTAGGAGGCAATTCGTCACTGTTTGGGATCCTGCCCGAATCTTACTTGGCAAAAGTGAAGGATTAAATGGCTGGGCACTTGGATCCAAACCTTCCATTAGAGATGGTGCCTCACCACGCTGGCGTTCACATGGGAGCTGTTTTGTCACTCTCCGGCACGGGGAAACACTTCCAGGCTTGATGGTTGTGTTGGGAAGGGGTGTGTGAGGAGAGGCCTGGAGGAAGATGCTAAGTATCAACTGCTGTCCCCTACTATGCCATGTGTTTCACATACTGTTTGTACTCCTTTCAGTAGCTCCTTTAAACCCTTTTTACAGATGGGAAGGTTAGTAAGTGGGATCAGATTTCTAACCCATGTCTGCCTGAAAGTCCATGTTCTTTCCCCTTCACCTCAAAGTCTTGTCCCTGATTGTGACCATCTTTCCTGTGCTCCTGGGTCTCTGAGCTGAGAGAATTATCCAAGTCCTGAAGCCAGCTCTGGGTTGTCTCTTCTCCCTGCCTTGACACGGGTGCCTTATTTAAACAACTACTATCGCTAATAACGATGACCATACTAACCATAACTGATCAGCAAAAGAGTGTTTATAAATGTAGTTTTGTTTTACTAGATGATCCATTTTGGGTTCTCTGCCTGACTTCTTTACGGCATAGTGACCTGGGCCAGTTGGTATGACTAGAGATGCAATCTTAGAGAGAGAACTATTTTTCATCCCTAAAATTCCAGCCAGTTCCTCATGCATGCACCGCATGCTGCAGGAAGAAGGGGCACAGTTCAGGGGCCCTGTTGCTTCTGCCCGGGGGGATGTTTGTTGTACAGAAACTGAATCTTTTTTTTTTTTTTAAGATTTTATTTCATTATTTTTAGAAAGAGGGGAAGGGAGAGAGGCAGAGAGGGAGAGAGACATCAATGTATGGTTGGGTTTCACCTGCCTCCAGCCACAGACCTGACTGGAGACCTGGTTTGCAACCTGATTATGTACCCTGGCTGGGGAATCGAACCTGTGACCTTTGGGTTTGCAGGCCGGCACCTTATCCACTGTGCTACCAGCCAGGCAGAAACTGCATCTTTTTGAGATGCCTTTCTAGGATCCAGACACCAGAAGGAATGAGAATGCGTTCTTGGTTATTTCTGGTGTGCCTTTAAATAGCCCTACAATTAAAAAAATAATATACGCTCACTGTATTTAGTTGTAAAATGTAGGAAAAAAAATACAAAGAACAAGCCAACACCATATTACACATATTATAATTATATAGAAATGAAACAAAGGTGGTATTATTACTTAGCAATTGGTCATGCACATTTTTCTACGTCATAATTATCCTAACATGATCTTTCATGCATTTCTAATATGCCATTAGATGATATAACATGTAATTAATTCCCTATTTCTGGGAATCTGGGTCATTTTGTTGTGATAAACATTCTTACAGATAAACATCTTTATTCTGAATGGCAGACTTAGAATAAAAACCTTAGTTTCATCTTTTGTAAAATGGGAGTAACAATACCCATTTCAGAGCACTTGTCTGGATTATAGAGAATAATGTTTATAAATTACTGAGCACAGTGCCTTGCGCATAGTTACCTCGTAAATAGCAGCTATTATTAGCTTATTTATGCCTGACATTTATCCTCAAGGTTTTTGAGGGTGGCGTAGCTTTATTGTGCTAGTCTTTCTGAAGGCCAGTTGCAAAAAGAAACCACTGTGTCCCATCAGCTCAGCCACGGGTGAAGCCTGTCAGGTGAGGCGCCCCAGGAGGGGTCCGGGCCGTTAGATGGCCGCTGGCTGGAGTGGCCCGACCCAGACGGCCCCTGGGCTGCCAGCAGACTCTGTGGCGGCAGCTGCGAAAGCTGTGTGCTCACCCAGCAGAGCCCGTGAGAGCCGCGGAAAGCCACCCCTCTCCTGTGCTCATCTTTGTGCCCTCCCCATAAGGAGCGGTGGCTGCGGGCAGAGTGCTGGGCTCAGGGTAATCCCCGCGGCTCCTGGAGGAGGTTCATGTTGGGCTGTGTGCCCTGAGAATGACTCACACCCGCCCTCTGGGTCTGTAAAATGTGCCACCTGATGTCTCGGAATGTCAGTGATCATTTGGCCTGTGAAAGGCTGCAGCTCAGGGTGTTTCCCTGATTTGTTCAAGGTCATAAAGCCAACAAGTGGCAGAGTCAAAGCACAACCCCAGGTCTGCTGGGTCCCACCCCTACTGTCATTTTCTCCCTTGACCATGTTTCCTCCCAGCAGATGAAAAGGACCCCAAGATTAGAGTGGTGGTTGATTTGCACAGGCATGTCCGCTCCTCTGCCTGGTTGGCCTTTCCTGCAGGTGGTTCTGTTAAGACCTTTGAGAAACAGGAAGGAACCGTCATAAGATGACTCTTATTTCTTTCTCCCTTGCTAAATTTCATGCACATACTCGAAGCTGATTTTTGAAGGACAAAGTCAGTTTGCTGCACAAAAATGTCTACAGCCTAGCAACATTTCTCTTACTTCCTTGGGTGTGAAGTAGAGGGAACTGGGCTCTGACATCTCGGCCACTCCGCCCAGCACTGGGCATGGAAGGTCCCTCTGCAGAGCCAGTTGTGAGAGCTCTTTCCTCTGGTGCACCTGGACCTGCACTTAGCCCCTCAGTCGATGGAAAGCTTAAAATCTTTATTTAAAAAGTGTTTTTACTGAGCTTTCAAAGACACGGGTTCATCTGTTACTGCAGTAGCTACGATCACTTGCAGGAAAATTGTAAAATGTCAAAATGTTATTGTGCGAAGGAGGAAGGCTGCCTTGTTTGCCTCTTGCTGGGTGGGTGTGGACATGGCGATTCCATCGACTCCCTCCACGCCAGCTGGGGTCCACGGCAGCCACTTCCCTTGAGGCCCGGGCTTTCGGGGCCACCAGCCTGGAGGCTCAGCCGCGCTGGTGAAGACACAGCCCAAGCCACCCCCGCAGGCCTACGGGCCCTGAGCTTTGGCCTAAGATTGTGAAGGACAGCAGAGGTCAGACAGAATAAGGTCACAGACTAGCTGGCCACCGTGGTAATTAAGCATATCGAGGTTCTTAGGACCTGGGTCCATTTCTTGGTTCTGCCATTTCCATAACCTTAGATAAGCGATTCATCTTCCTAAGCCCAGATTTCCTCACCAGCAAGTTGGTGATCCATAGAAGTGCCTATCTCACAAGTTTGGGGGATAAATGCTTATGAACCACTTGGCAGATGTTAAGGACTCTATAAATGTTAACAACCAATTTAATATTTTTATGCTTCTACTGATTGTGACTTAAGGTACTTTTGGAGTTGATAAGAGGAGAGAGATCAATAGAAAAATATTTTCCTACCAGACATTCATTTCTTCTCAGAGAACATTTATTGATTACTCCCTCTGTGGCAAGCATCCTGTAGGCCTGCAACACAAAAACAAGAAGTTCATAGTGTTTGAATCCCAGCAGCATGAACAAAGACTTGTGCTAACGTGAGATAACCCTGCTGTAAACTTGATGCAACCGGTTGTTGTGGGAACAGTTGGCCTAGGGAACGAGCACTGAAAGGCTCCCCAGAACGGAAGCACGGAAGGAAGCGTGCCAGGTGAGGGGACAGGCTGCACCAGACTCCAAGAAGGGGAGGGAGGCAGAGTTTGTCAGGCATAGTCACAGTGTGTGGGGAAACACCCAAGACCAGAGCTGGAAGCCGCATTCCCTCCCTTCCAGGGGTTGAGAGACTGACGGGGGACAGGGACATTGACAGTGAATCAATAATTATCAAGGTCGTCATGGAGTGGCATCCTCAGAGTAATTGCTCTTTTCAACCCAACGCTGTAAAGAAAGCCACGGAGGGAACACTTCACAGCCTGTGACTTGCAGATTTGAGAGTTGACCAGTTGGAGGGAAGTGGGGGAGAAGGGAAAACATTTCCTAAATGTGCAGAATGGAAGGGGCTTGCAGGGTTATGAGTGGGTGGGGGCCATTTGAGGAAAAACAGGGCTGGAAGTATGACCGGAATAAAGAACGATGAGGCAACACAAGACACGGTGAGGCGAAGGTGTGTGTGCATTCGTTCTTTCCACAAAGCTTTCCTGTGCAAAGCTCTAGGCCCAAGTACAAAGTGGATGAGGGGGCACAGGACGTGTTGTTGGACCCTGGCACTGATCTGGGTGAGATGCAGACATGACGTTCAGAAAACAGGGACTCATATGGTGAATAATTATTTAGTTTTCAATTTGGATGACAAGGGAGAGAGCCTCAGCCCAGCCAATTGATGTGTAATACCTCTCTAATATTTGTCCATCTGTCCTTTTTTTTTTTTTTTTTTTTTTTATAAGAGAGTGAAGGAAAGGGAGGGAGGCAGAGAAGGAAAGAAACATCAGTGTATGGTTGCCTTTCACCTGCTTCCAGCTACGGACCTGGCTGGAGACCTGGCTTGTAACCTGGTTATGTGCCCTGGCTGGGAATCAAACGAGCAACCTTTGGGTTCACAGGCTGGCACCTTATCCCCTGAGATTGAAAAGAGCAATTACTCTGAAGATGCCACTCCATGATGACCTTGATAATCACTGATTCACAGCCCCTGTCTCTCATCAGTCTCTAAACCCTGGAAGGGAGGGAATGTGTCTTTCATCTCTGGTCTTGGGTGTTTCCCCACATCCTGTGCCTATGCCAGACATACTCTGCCTCCCTCCCCTTCTTGGAGTCTGGGCAAGTGCCAGCCAGGGCACCCATCTATCTTTTTAATAGAGAGTTAAGGGCCTTAGGCTCAGAACACTGGGAGGCAACAGCGTAACTAGAATTTAGTGACTGTTTTACTTCCTGTTTTTAATGTTTAATTGTTGGATGTTTTCTGTTCATGGCAAATGGTACTTAGTTTCTCATTTACAGAAGTCATAAAAGGTTTCTTCAAACTGTATTTAAGCTAAATTAAATGAGTTATTTTAAAGAAAGTACTTACCCAGCAGGGCAGATGCAGATACAGCAAAGCTGAGGGTTGATAAGGAAGTAAGCGGCCAACGCCTGGGGGTCCGGGAGGCCGAAGACTTCACAGAGGAAGCGAGAACAGCCTCAGGAAGAGGAGTTTGAAAGGGGTGTCTTGGGGCCAAAGTTCACTGCACCATATTGGTTTTGAGGTCCTAGCTCCTAGCATAGAGCTCACCACTTAATTTTGGGTCTCCCAGAGCATGCTGTTCACAACTGATCTGCTGCAAACTCTAAAACTTGCATGTGTTTTTCTATTCCGTCCCCTTGGGTCATCACTGAAATGCACAGATGCTTGGGAGGAAAGAGCTGGAAGCTCCGGCACTATTTGGCAGGAGCCTGTGGATGGACAGGGGTTGCGGACTGGGGTCATGCTGGACAATGCACACCTGGTCCCCTGCAGACATGATGAGTCCTCCTTGCCCCGACTTTGTGTTGTGGTGACTTCACCCTTCTTGGGACCAGCTCCTGGATCCTATCATAGTCATTCCATGATTCTGAGATGACAACCAGAGGTGGTGGATGGTGGCAAGTGTCTGATCCTGTCGCCATTTCAGTAGCTCTAACAGATGTGGTGGTTTCTTTCTTGCTTGTTTAAATTTTTTTTCACTATCATAAGCATTTACGCATAGTACGTTTTAGACACTACAATCCTTTTAGCACCTTGGTTATGCTGCCTGGATTCTCACGGACACTGCACTGCTCTCTCTGGAGGTCCATTGACACTGGGGAAGGCGGGGAAGGCCTGCTCTGCAGCACTGGTGCTCCATCCGCGTGGGTCCTTGCACCCCACTGTGTCAGAGAGGCTGGAAAGGAAGTTTCCCCGTCATTCTTTAGAGATACGCATGCTATAGAGCTGTAGGGCAGTTACTGGACAACCACGGTGAGCCCGTGGTACCCACGGCAACTAGTTCTTCATTCCTCAGTTGTAAGCAAATAGGTTTTTAACCTTAATGATGATTTCTACAAGGCGATATGTCACTAAATATGTATTTGAAAGGACAGCTACAGACTGGACTGAGCCAGCTATGTGTGCTGTGCCACGACCCCACAGTATTCAGGCTGAACCCTGTGTCACAGCCATGTCGGAGAGGCCGTGCAGGTGCCAGCAGGACCCTGGCCTCCCCTCTGTGCAGGGCGCACAAAAAGCAGTCCAGCTCCAGGGGAGGCGTAGTCTGTTGACAGACTGGCTCCTTATCTTGTTTTCACATCAATTGCAACTCTCATCTGTTCAGAGTGAGAGCGTGGGTGGGGGTTCCTCCTGCCCTGCCCTATGCTAGCTGTTAAAATAAGAGGGTGGTTTATCACATTGTTTTTCACTAATGTCAGGTCAGCAGTTGGTGCTCCCGTGGGTCACTGCAGGGATTTGTTGATGGCAAAAGAAGCCAGACAAGCTCTTTTGGGACTCCATCAACACCGACATGATAGGCACCTGATTTTGGAGACCAGGGTTTGGGAACATTTGAAATTTTGTTTGACTGCTGAGGGACATTAGGTAGCTCTCAAAACATTTAAGCTATATTTTCAAACTTAAATAATGGACTGTTTTGCAAATCAATTTCCGGGAATTATAGCATGCAGTTGCCCACTAACATTCCAGTTGCACTTTTCAATCCACGAAGCACTTTTACGTGTATAATTATTCCCGTATTACAGGTCAGAAAACCGAAGCTGAGAAACATTAAGCAAATTTTGACCAAAGTCATGTGTTTTATGACTAGTGACTGTGGAAGCTAGAAGCCAAAGCCAGGTCTCTCGCCTACCAGCTCTGGGTGATTTCCATCCCCTGTTCTGCTTCCCATTTGTTTCTGTCTTTTCGTCTAGGTTGAATTCTCCATTTGCTGCTTCAGCATATGGCATCTCAGTGCCTTGACTGAAGTTTAGGGGTACAGTGTAGACAGGCAAGAGAATTGGGGACTGAGTCATTGTATTGCACGGTAGATTCATAAGTGAATAGCGATTTCAAGATAGTTTTAAGGAGTTGCTGTACTGGCAGCTTCATGAGCCTGTCACATGCAAGAGGGCACCTATGTACGTACCTCCTCCCTGAATCTTTTACCTGCTTCTGGAGATGTGTTTAGAGTTTGGAGATGCAAAGGAACTTGCCCAAGGAGGTATAACTGATAAGTGGCGGAGCCTGAATTTAAACCTAGATTTGTTTAATTACGAAGCCAGCCTAGCCCAGCCCCCACGTTCTGTTGGTGAGGAAACTAGAGCAGTGGAATGACCGCTGAGCTCAGTGGCGCCAGAGCTGGGCCTCCCTCCACGCACTGCATTCTTCTTCCCAGTGCACCTGGCTGACCTCTTCTTTTGGCCGGTCCCCTTTGTCCCATCCCATGAAAGTTGTCAGCACAGCAGGTGACCTCCTCTTCCCTTACTCTGCCCCTTAGTCATCAGTTTTTGTTGCAGTTCACCTCGGCCATTGATTGCTACCTTCTGTTGCTCTCTACCTTCCAGGATCCTCCATGCCCATCATCTAGACTTTTTGATAAAAGTAGTGCGCAAGTAACCTCATTTGATCTGTACATGTCTCCGTCCCTTAAACGAGGTGGGAGGGAATGGCTTTTGAGACTACCGTCAAGTCAGGCTTTCATAAAGCTAACGTAGAGAAAGAAGGTGACGCATCACACAGTGGAAACAGCGCCCACAGTGTGTCGGTATGTGAAAGCTCTGGGCAAGTGTTAGGTGGGCACCAGCTTTGAGGTACCACACCCCAGGCCCAGAGGCACCCTGGGTGCTGTGTGGAGGTGACCTGTGTTGCTGCAAAGGCCAGACCCAGAGCTGGCCTGCCAGCCCCCAAATTTCCACACACCTCTGACCTCTACTCTACCTTATACCTTGCACTCCCCACCCTTTTAGAAAACTTTTTGCTTCAGTGCTGCCACTGCTATTCATTTAACCTGAAGTTGTGAGTTTAAATGTGTAGTGTGTGCCAACCACAGACTGAGACTAGTTTAAATCTCGGATCCCAGCAGGGCCTTGGGGGCAGGAGAGGTGGAGGGGTCTCATGGAAGGGAACTAGTATCTTGTAGGTGTGTGCTCTACAGAAGCGGTTTTACCTAACTCTCACAATAACACTGAGGGGTGTTAGTCCATCTTACAGAAGACTGAGCGGTTCAGTGGGAAGGTCGTTTGCTTAAGTTTCCCAGCTGGCAAGTTGTGGAGCCAGGACCAGAATCCAGCCTTCTTTCCAGAGCATCATGCGCAGCAGAGTTCCTGCCTCCCACATCTCACAAAATGGGGAGCAGCGTGGCCCCCTGATCTCAAAGAATACATAGCTGGAAAGAGCATGGCACATGCGGCCGCAGAACTGGGTCTGAATCCTGGCCCGGCAGCTCCCTGTGTGCTCTTGAGGTCCCTTCAAGGGTTGTCTCTGTGTGCTGACACTTATCTGTCCAGAATAGTATCTACCTTCCAGAATTATTATGAGAAACATATCAGACGACAAATTTTAAGTGTTTTGTGATGTTAAGTTCTACATAAAGGGTATTATTTAATTCTGAAAATCGACCGTCAAGGCTTTGAAAATGTTACTCACTGGCCGGTGGTGGAACCAGCCTTTAGCCAACCAGGAGCTTTGTCCGTCTGACTCACTTGGTGGGCAGGTGTGTGGTGTGAGATCTGGGGTGAGAATTAGTGGGGGCCTAGTGGGCGTGGGTCTGGGAGGCCGTGAGGCGCAGTGGCGACTGTCACCCAGCCTGGCCGAGGCCTGGCACACAAGTGAGGAAGCAGTCAGTCCCTGGAGAGTAGATAGAGACCCACAAGTCATTCTTCACACACTTGGGTCAAATCCCATCCTCGAGGCTTGAAACTAAAGGCAAAGCCACCAGTGCTGAGTAGATTGTTGAGCATCCAGAGCTTTGTCTCCTCCTTTGGTTCTGGCTCTGACCAGAGTTACACAGATGCTGATCACTTAAAAAAATAAATTCTCCCAAGTTTAGGATATTTAGTTAAGCTAAATAGTCGGGTGGACCAGTTTAACTTTTTTTTTTTCCATTAAAAATATCCTATGTTCATCTTATTCACTCCAATAACTGCTCATCAGTACTTCTGACCCCAATGCCAGCAGCATGGGTGGCACTTGGGAAGCGGTGCTGGTGGCCAAGGCCAGGAGCTCCACCGCACGGTGGGGACAGCCCTGGGGGACTCGGGCTCAGCTCAGCCTCTGTGCTTCGAGTTCCAGGCAAACGCACTTGTTCCCCATCATATTTCATCACAAAAAGATGTTCATTAGTGCCACGGGTGATATTTTCTGTTTTACATTAAAAATTGCCAGTCCCCACAATTCTGAGCTGATTTGCATGGCTGGGAGACTCTGCCCCATCTGCTTTGAATTTCTTGGCTTCTTTGTCCAAGGATATTAATAAATCTAGTTGTATCTTGGGAGGGTCTAAAGGTCTTTACCAATTGATTTTTGGATTACAAAGAAACAAAAAGACAGTAAGAAATGTCCTAATTTTTTTTTTTTTTTTTTAAATTAGGCACTGTAGCTTGAAGTCCCCAGAGTAATTAACGCAAGTGCAAAAAGTTAAATGTTCTGGACTAAAAGGCACAGGGGAAACCACACTGCCTGGAAATAATAAAGTCCTATTAATGGGAGGGAGGCGCTTGCAGCGACAAGTCAACACTGGTCACTCAGTGGTAAGAGAACCTTTCCAAACGTCCTTCTGGGCAATACTCACAGTTTTCCAACATCTGTGGGCTTGTCCTTCCTTCTGACACAGATCCCAGGGCTCTGAGCTCTGGAGGCACAGGGGTTCACCCAATCTTGTAGGGGAGCATCTACATGCACTCCCACAGCACCCACTCACTAGCCATGCTTCTCAGAGTAACTAAGGGTGTTAAGAACAGGAGGAATGGAGGGCTGAGAATAAGACCAACTCTTTTGGAGAATCCAAGATGGAAGCGTAGGTAGACACGTTGCGTCTCCCACCACAACCAAAAATGGACATATCTACATCAAAACTAGAGACAACCAGAAATTCCAGAATATTGAGCTACACAGAAGTCCAACAAATAAAAGATATAAAGAAGAAATACTCTTCCAGATAGGTAGGAGGGGCACAGCCGGGACAGAGAGGATGAGGTTTGGTGGAGCAGTTTGGTGGCACACAGTTTGGCCATACAGCAGCTGCAGTGGGATGACAGCCATGACCACAGTTCCAGTGCCAGGGGGAGAATAAAGCCACATAGCTTCTGACTTTGAAACCAGTGGGCCTTGGGGTGGGGGAAGAAACTGCCAGTCTCTCAGCAGACTGTTTGTTTAGAGACCCCTATGGTCCTGAAACATCCACAGCCCCACCCACTTTGGGAACCACAACAAGGTTAGCAGGTGCTAGTCCCATATGGGAAGCAGGAGAAGTGCCTGGAAAAGGGGTGAGTGCTGAGCAAACAGCATTATTCCCTCTGAGACCCCTCCCCCACATACAGTGCCACAGTGCGTGAAACGGGTCACCTGTACTGATGAATACCTAAGGTTCCACCCCTTACAACTTAATAGGTGTGACAGCTCTATCTAAGACACAGAGGCAAACACAGGAGTTTGTCAAGTTGAGAAGACAGAACTATGGCTCAAAAATGGGAACAGATCAAGGTCCCAATGGGTGAACTAAGTGACAAAGAATTAGCCAACCTAACAGAGGAACAGAAAGCCAGCCGAACAGATGCACAGTTTAAAATGCTGGTGATAAAGATGTTCACAGACTTTACAGATAGGCTTAAGTATGGCAAATGCAGAAGGGAAGAAATGAAGGCTAGGTGAAGTGAAACAAAGGAAAACACACATGAAACCAATGGTGAAGGGAAGGAAAATTGGGTCCAAATCAATGATTTGGAACATAAGGAAGAAATAAACAGTCAACCAGTACAGAAAGAGGAAATAAGAGTAGAAAAAAACGAGGAGAGGCTTAAGAACCTCTGGCATGACTTTAAAGGTGCCAGCATCTGAATAATAGGGGTGCCAGTTAGAAGAAAAGGAAGAGCAAGAAATTGAAAACTTATGTGAAAAAATAATGAAGGAAAACTCCCCAAATTTGGCAAAGGAAATAGACATACAATTCCAGGATGCACAGAGAGTCCCAAACGAGCTAGATACAAATTGGACCATACTAAGACACATCATAATTAAAATACCAAAGGTTAATGATAAAGAGAGAATCTTAAAAGCAGCAAGAGAAAAGAAGAGCGTTACCAAGGGTTCCTATTACGACCATCCCCTGATTTCTCAAAAGGAACATTGCAGGCAAGAAGTAGTCAAAGTGATGGCAAAGGTAAGGACCTACAATCAAGACTATTCTATCCAGCAAAGCTATCATTTAGAATGGAAGGACAGGTAAAATGCTTCCCAGACAAGGTAAAGCTAAAGGAATTCATCATCACCAAGCCATTATTATATGAAAAGTTAAAGAGACTTATTTAAGAAAAAAAAAAAGGGTATCAAAATGATGAACATTAAAAAGACAACAAACTAGCCCTGGCTGGTGGCACAGTGGATAAGGTACCGGCCTGCGAACCCAAAGGTCACTGTTTCGATGCCCAGCCAGGGCACATAACCAGGCTGCAACCCAGGTCTTCAGCCAGATCTGTAGCTGGAGGCAGGTGAGAGGCAACCATACATTGATGTCTCTCTCCCTCTCTCTAAAAAATAATAAATAAAATCTTAAAAAAATAAAAAGACAAACTCTCAACTATTAACAACAGATCCTAAAAAATAAAAATAAAAACAATAAGGTGGTGGCCTGCGACCCCAAAGGCCTCTGGTTCGAATCCCAGCCAGGGCACATAACCAGGTTGCAATCCAGGTCTCCCTCCAGGTCCTTAGCTGGAGGCAGGTGAAAGGCAACCATATATTGATATCTGTCTCCCTCTCTGCCTCTCTCCCTTCCCTCTCTCTAAGAATAATAAAATCTTTTAAAAGATTAATTAAAAAAAAAAAAACTAAGAAAACAACCAGAATATGATCAGAATCATAGGTATGGGGATCATTGGGAGGGTTATCATCTGGGAGGGGAAAGGGGGAGAAATGGGGAAACGGTGCAAGGATTAGGAAACATTGGTGGGTACAAGATAACAAGGGGGAAGTTAAGAATAATAGAGGAAAGGGTGAAATCAGTTAAAGAGAACTTATATGGACATGAACTAAGAAGGGCTGAGCCTGCAGGAAGGAATGGGGGTCTTGGGTGAGGGGAACAAAGGGAAAAGAATTTCGGACAAGTGTAAGAGCATAATCAATAAAATAAAAGAACCGAGGGGGCTGAGGCAGGAATCATTACCTACTTCAAGAATTTACAGGCCCTCTTGATGCCAAGTTCTATTTTGTTTGCCAAGCTTATCTACATCAGTAGAATAAAAGCTCTGTGAGGCCAAGAACGTGGTCTTCATCTTTCACCAGTTTGCCCAGTGCTTAAAACCGTGCGTGACCCTGGCTGGTGGCTCAGTGAATAGGCATCAGCCTGAGAAACCAAAGGTCGATGGTTCGATCCACAGCCAGGGCACATAACCAGGTTGCAAACCAGGTCTCCAGCTAGGTCCATCGTTGGAGGAACATACATTGATGTTCCTCTCCCTCTCTGCCTCTCTCCCTTCCCCTCTCTCTGGAAATAAATAAAATCTTTAAAAATAAATAAATGTTAAGAAACCTTTAGAAAACAACAACAATAACAACAAAAACGCTGTGCTTAACATACAATAAACATTCAAAAAGTATGTGTTAAATTGATTAATTAATTAAAGAAATAAAGTAATTAAAAAAAAAAAAAAAGACCAATTAATTCCCCTGACACTCCATTGGAGAGGTGTCTGCCTCCAGTTCCAAACCTGTCCTCACAGTCTTTGCCCACAGCAAACCATATCCCTCCTCTGGGCTCTTGCTGGCCTCTTCCCTCCTGGGCCCTATACTGCCATAGAGTCCTTCTCAGGCTTCAACCCTGGTGCCCAGTGTGAATGCCAGTCTGAGAGCAGAGGCTCTGCCTTCCTCCATCCTAGCACAGGGCTCACAGGTACTGCAGTGTACACTCAATAGAGAAATGATCAGTGAATAAATGCCCCATGAGGAAAAGTGTCATCATTTCCCTAAAAATGGAATTATTTGCTTTAATAATGAATCCAAGTCCAACCTGTGCATGGGAACATGTCATCTAAAACACTAATGACATCAGGAAGGACAGAGAGGGAAGGAGTAAGATAAAGATCTATTGAAAGTACTTCAAGGCGGGCAAAGAACATCATCACATGAAATAAAAACCTGTCCCTAAAAAGGATGAAGACTCCTTGCTTTCATTATTGAAGATCAGATTGAAGACTTTAGCGAACCCCAAATTACAAGATTCTAAAAACCAAAAATGTGCTTTGGGTTTTGGGGAACAGATAAAATATGAAGTAGGAAGAAGAACCATTAGATTTTAACTCAGAAGAAAATGTGTATTTCACTTACTCTTCCTTGACCTATATTTATGCAATTAAAACAAAGGAGGGAAACTGCTGTGAAACTTACTACCACTCCTGATTATTTGCAGGTATTTATCATTCATATGTTCATTTATTCACCCACTCATTGAGCACACTCCCTGAGGATGGGTGCCAAGTCTGGGTCATTTCTGGAATGTTCTCTTCCCTCCTTCCCCGAGCATGAGCATTGAACTGGGTTGATTGCCAACATACCATGTACTTCTTTAAAATTACTTACTCTTTCTACTTTTCAAAACAATTGTCAGTTCAACAATACTTATCCCCTTAGAAAATATGGGAAAATCTGCCTGATTGACCATCATAGACTTGGCTTTTGAAATTTGGGCAGTTTATTGGTTTCATAAAGAAATTTAGCCCTGGCTGATGGCACAGTGGATAAGGCACCAGCCTGTGAACCCAAAGGTCATTGGCTCGATTCCCAGCCAGGGCACATAACCAGGTTGCAGGCCAGGTCTGTAGCCAGGCCTGTGGCTGGAGGCAGGTGAAAGGCAACCATGCACTGATGTCTCGCTCCCTCTCTCCCTTCCCCTCTCTCTAAAAATAATAAATAAATAAATCTTAAAAAAATTTTTTTATATTATGTCTGAATAGAAATGTTTAGATGTGAGAATAAGTGGGGCCTCCAAGACTCCAGGGTTCTTGGCATAAATATTAGTACTGTTTTATTGTACTTCTAACTTATCTTGTGAGGTCAAGCTGACTTCCTAGGGCACAGAAAATGACTGACTGAGCTCTCCTAAGAGAAAGAAGACTTGGAGACCTGAGTTTCGATCAGGGGTGATGGGAAGCACATTTTTCTGGTGTAGGAGGGAGAGCACCTGGGAGGTGCACTCTTGAGACCTGGCATCCTTGGACTTGCTCTACCAGTTTCAGAGTGGTTGTTCCTCTCTATCTTAGTGGACAAAAGGACAAGGGCCACTGACCCTTATAGGCCAGCAGTCATCTCAAGAATGACTCGCTTTAATTTGGAAATCAGCCTGACTTGCCCAAGCAGCCTGTGACTTTCCAGGGCCCATTGGGACCAAAGCCAAGTTTCACCATCAGGGCAAATGCTTCAAAGACTGTGGGCGGACTCTGAAACCTGAGCTGGCTGGCGTTTTACAGGGGACCTACATCCTTGACTTGGGGATCCCGAACCTGTCAGCTGCAGGTTCTAAATTAGCCATATATGGAGCATCTGAGTCACAACTGCCCAGGGTCTCTGTCTGAGAAGGTGGCTGGAAGTCTTTCATAGTTTCCAGTTTTGAAAACACCTGCCATTCTTTCTCTTGGTTGCAGATTGCCTTCTAAAAGTCAGACAGGCCAGCAGGTAGGAGAATAATTTCTGGGTGGGGAGCTGACTTCAAGGGACTGAGGAAGCTCATCAGCTCTCTTATGTTCTCTTTAATTTGGATTAGTGGAAAGGAAAAGAAAGTCACCCTGATGAAAGAGACCTGTTGTTAAAGAAGGGTTTGTAGTTTGGCTCCAAATTGAGTTACTTCAATAATGGGAGGAAGCAGGTGCTAACCTGGCCAAAATGTGATGTTTGACCGTATCCCAGCGCCCTGGCACAGCAAGAGAGAGACTGTCCCCCAGCTGGCCTCCCAGCTGCCAGCCAGACTCGTCAACTCCAAGGGAAAGTGGCTTTGAGGTGGCATCTGCTTCAACTTGAAATCCTTTCCACCATGGACAAGCAATCCCAGAGCCCACCATCCACTGCCTGAAGTCTGGTTACCCTCCTTCCCTTTACACACCATGGAAATTCTCCTAGAAACTGGGAAGCAGGCATGCTTTCCAGTCCTAATGAAGAAAACTATTTCCCAAGGGGCTGTAGGGCCCATGGGATTCTTTACCAAAGACCCTGGGTCTCACCTACTGGGGCATCACCCCCGCCTCGAGCTGCGTTGTGTGGTTAGCTCCTAAGGGAGGTTTTGGGACAGGTGAGTGGGTAAAGAAAATAACTATAAAGGGATCTGTTCAAATCTCCCCATCCTTGCCACCTAACTCTGTCACAGGACTCATGACTGCCCTTCCTCTGCCCACCTCAACCCTCAGAGGCAGAGAGCCGTTGCGGTGGGAGCTGTTGACTCACTGAAATCCCAGGTGTGACATCAGTCTCCATGATTCACATGAGGCCGTGGGGCACACATTTTGCCTGCCTGGCTCTGAGTTTCGGCCACCTCGTGCCCTAACAGCTGTTCCCAAAGAGCCAGAAAGTTCACCAAGAGCACAGAGGAGGAAGATATTCTCTTATGTGCTAAAGCTCTAGTTCTTAACATCACCCCCAGATCCAGATAAAGAGATCAGGACTTTAGAAAGTATGGGTTCTTTGGAAAATTCCATCTAGCCCCTTCTGAACAAGTTGAAAAAAATAGATTTGAGAATGCTCTCCTCAGCTATAATCTTTTGGTAGCGATCTGAGTGCTCAGAGGCATTCAGAGGCCTTGTTTGCACATCTGTCTGGTTGTGGAAAAGGGCCTCCCTTTAAGGTTTGAAGAAGTGGCTTTGCTGCAAGCAATTTGTGTTGTTAAGCTAGAGTGTACATTTTACTCTGGTACCCTGGATACAAGGTTCCCTCAGGGAATTACTGATCCTCATAACTGAGCGTGTTGGAGGGGTGGTTAGTTTGTGGGTAGTCTTCAGAATAATGGGTTTAAGGCTTGTTCTCCTGGTGTTGGAATCTACAAAAGGGGTGGAAATCTTTCAGAGTGGTGTAGATGGATGGTTGTAGAAATCCTTGGCTAGGAATACCAAGCAAAGTAGGTTTACAGTTGTGAGTTCACAAAACAGTGTATGCTTATACTATTATTTAATACTTAATGTATTGGTTTCCACATGAACAACTGTAAACCTACTTTTGCCCCAACCCTGTATGTACACAAAACTAATATAACTTACCGTTTGGTTCACGTACTGAAGAGAGGTCGGACTGGAAGGTGGAGAATCCTGGCTTGTGCATACCAAGCGGAAGATTGCACCGGTCCACATAAAGGAAAATGTGTCGCCTCTGAATCTAGCAGGGTCACTGGGCTATATTCTTCCATCATGACTTGGTTCCAAATGCTTTCAACATTATCATGAGTCCACAAAGTAAAACGAGTGAACTAAAAGCGTCACTGGAACGTGTCCAGATGATCCCTCAGGAAGAAGTGCCCTTTATTCTCAAACTGTACCCGCCCTGCTTTTTGGGTGTTGAAACCTTCTTTCTTGTATGAACTAATGGTGATTGTTGGTAGCAGGATTTTAAGATTCTTACTTGAGAAAATGAAAACTTAACAATTTCCTGCCATAGAGGCAACATGGACCTTGACTCCTACTTTATAAACTAAGGTCCTGGGAAGGTGCTGTAACTAGAAGTGCAGCAGCCCATCACCTGTGGACCCAAAGCCTGATTCATGGAAGAAGACCCAGGGCAGCCCCGCCCTGTGTCTCCATAGGCAGTCCCTTCCCCCAGGAGCCCTGAGCGCCCTCTTGAAACTCATGGCAAGGAGGGATCTCAGCCTTGTGGTTCTAGGCTCAAAATCTCTGGAGCAGGAATTTCTTTTTGAGAGAAGGATCCCATCCTTAGTCCAAGCCCTGGAATTCTTCATCTTTTTAGTACTGTAGTGTTTAGGAAAAAGAGGAAAGGTCATTGACTCCCATTCAAAAACCCATCTTTTTCCTGCCTTTTTCTTGGCAGCTGTCCAGGTAGATGTGTCCTGCCCACGTCATCAAGGACCAGAAGGTTATGCTGAATCCTAGGCTCACAGGACCCAGGCAGGGCAGAGCTGATGCTGGCCAGGACGTGGATTGGCCTGCATCAGTCAGGTGTGCAAGGTGGACCCTGGTGGTGTGCCATGCCTGGCGAGGACACAGACCAGGGGGCGCATGCCTGTGCTTGTGCTGAACAGGCTCCCGGGACCCTTAGGCCCCTCAGCTGCACACATTGGCCCAGCTGCTCACGGGAAAGGACGGAGGCTTCCTGACAAGGCAGATCCCCTCTCTCTGGGCCTTCCTGCTCCTCCCTCTACAGGGGGCCCTCTTCGTGCTCCTCATGTTGGCACACAGCCCTCACTAGGATTCTGTGAGGGTATGGATGTCGAAGCAAAGGCTGAAAACACCCCAGGGTGGATTTTGTCTGTTCTCCAACTCCCCGCAAATTCTCCACACAACACCACCCACCAGAAGGAAGAGCATGGCCTGGCACAAAGACCACCTAGGAGGAGGAAGCCACAGCTTCCCCGGGTGGGAGTCAGGCTGGAATTGTTAGCGCAGCT
>PVIW01005939.1:0-96224 GCA_004026585.1 Noctilio leporinus
AAAAAAAAAAAAAAAAAAAAAAAAAAAAAAAGGGTCATGTGGGAGACACTGGCTAGGTACATTTGCTATACTGTGAAAGAAAGGCAAACTAAATACAAGAATGACAATGAAGGTCAATAAGCAGCAGGAGTTTCTGCATTTTATTTTGAAAGTATCTTATTACTTTCTTAAGGAGAATGGAAAATCATTATCTTAGGAAGTGGAAAAATAGTTCAGGGAGATAAAAATATTTTAGGATAATGGCAATAATTTGAATTTAGGTAATCAAAGGAATGTAGGTGATAGTGTAGCACCTACAAAGAATAAGAATAAGCAATTTAAGAATGACATCATAGCTTACCAGTAATGTCCATATTACCATGGGAGAAGAGCTGAGCTGAATAAATTCTAGAGAACAGATCAAATTTGTGATCAAGACTTTCTAGTCAGATAATAAATCCTGCTCTATTGACAATATGATATAGTATACTTGTAAATTGTTACATGATGGCACATGTTTAGATTCATCTAGTGTTCTTGGTATGAAAATTCATTCTTAATCTATGGTCTCTAATTCTCTAATAAAATACAGGGTTATCCTAACTGGATGTTCTATTACTATGTCCATATAACTAGCGCATATTGCATTGAGAACTTAATCTTTCTTTTCTTCAATGGTTACTCTATATAATTGATGATCTAGCTTTTCCTGATAAGGGAGGTAATTTGACTAGAGCTGGAGATGTTCCACATGAGTTAATATTCCATATAACAATGATGTTCTTTATATTTCCTTATAAAAACTATATAAATTGAAAAATAAGTAAATAAAGAGTAAGATGCATATTTATTATGGGGAAAAAGTACACATTTGACTAAGTTGTACAAGCAGGAAAAACAACATAAAATAGGTATGCTGGCATAATTCCGTTTCTTTGTCATTGATAACCATATAGATCATCTACTGACATTATTCCACCTCACTGAGAAAATGTTGAAAGTTGGTGGGATTTTTGGCAATTAATTTATTGATAGATCAGGGCAAATGATATCTTTATTAGTGGTATATTTTAGGATCTTCTGTTTAACTTTGATTTTAAAAGATTTTATTTATTATGTTTAGAGAGAAGGGCAAGGAGGGAGGAAGAAAGGGAGAGAAGCATCAATTTATGGTTGCCTTTCACCTGCCTCTAGCTAAGCACCTGGCTGGAGACTTAGCTTGCTACCTGGTTATGTGCCCCGGTTGGGAATCGAATCAGTGACCTTTGGGTTTTCAGGCTAGCACCTATCCACTGAGCTACACCACCCAGGGCTATTTAACTTTTAAACAGAAGATAAGTATGTTCCAGTTTCAATGGTCACTTGAAATGGTAATAAAATTTAAAAAATAATAAAAATAAGTTATGCCAGTGGGAATTTTCCCAAACTCAATATGTTATTACTTATAATTATAGACTATGAAGAATAAGCAAATGGAAGTACATACTAGAATTTAATGAAATGTTTGAGAACTAAAGACTTTTTAAAAGGATACCAAATAACATAAATGTCAAAAGATCACTTGAATACTTTTACTTTGTATTTTTAGAAATTTTAATTACCTCTTTATTCATTCTTTCATTTCCATTCAACCCCATTTTAATTTGTAGTTAGTATAATGACAATATAATTTTTATTTTAGCTTCTAAAATAACAAATTTGTTAAGATGCCATTCAATAAATAGATTTCTACATCAATTTCAATAAAGTTTTATATTTAGGCTCATTAATGGAGTTGTTAGTAGGAAACTATTTTCATATATTACAATGTTGTGAATAAGGACTGATGGCATTTCCCTTGGTTCTTGTTCCCATATTTTTAGGATACTCAACTTTGTATTTTAAAAAAAGATGAAAATGCTAGTCCTGGCTGGTAGCACAGTGGATAAGGTGCCGGCCTGCGAACCCAAAGGTCACTGGTTTGATTCCCAGCCAGGACACATAACCAGGTGCAAGCCAGGTCTCCAGCCAGATCCATAGTTGGAGGCAGACAAAAGGCAACCATACATTGATGGCTCTCTCCCTTTCTGCCTCTCTCTAAAAATAATAAATAAATTATTTTTAAAATGATGAAAATGATTTTTGGAGGTGGGGAAGAACACAAATCTCTTCTTTGAAAGTCAGTAATGTGAACACCTTGCAAATCCCTAAGTTATACAAGCACAAGAATTAGAAATAAATCAGGGAAGGTAGTATTTCCGTTATTCAAAGGCTTTATAAGATCAGGTTTGAAATATTGTGTCCAATTTTAGACTCTAATGGAGAACAGTGATTCAAATTCTTAAAAGTATAGAGGAGAGCTATAAGATTTATCTGGTGATTTAAGAGGTTTACTTTAGGAGGAGAGGTTTCAAGAAATGAACTTGTTCCAAGAAAAATATGATAAACACACTTAATCATGAACACAGAGTGAAAGAAAATTTAGGTAAAATACTGAGAAATATCTAACTGAGGAACAAATGTTCTAATTAAAGTTCAGTGTACATATATCTAAGAAAAATAAAAACATTTCTCAAGTTTCTGTTACATAAATCAAAAAATATATTTTCAAAGGATTTTCCAACATTTTTTACTTGTGTGATTCACACAGACTAAACCATTTTTAATTTCATGAAATAAAATACTAAAACTAAACAAAATGATATTAAGTACATAAGGAATATCATACATAATCTAAATATATGTTTTGATATTTAAAGGGTTTTTACAAATTTAGCATGATAATGATACAATAACAACATTCACAAAGCCATAAAATAATATCAAGATAGCATATTTTAAAGTCAACTGATAAAAGTGTTCTAGAATTAAGCCTGATACCAAACAAATTCTGCATGGCAAAACACTGTAGGTGAGGAAAAATAATTTTCCCTGTACTCTTCTTGGTTCTTGGCTGACCCCCACCCCTTCAATAAAGACATATTAATAAGAAAAAAAGCAGAAATATAATAACATGTATGCCCCTTGTGCACATCAGGGATACCAGGAAAACTGACTAACACCTGAAATGGCACAAGACTTCACCTTAAATACCAACATCAGCTAAAGACAGGATGTTGGAGGTGGAGAGCTAATTGGGAGAGGTTTTTGGGCAGAACACTGTAAAAGAGTATAAGATTGTTAGGTAGATTTCAGCTTGTGCCTTCTCCACTGATAACATTCTCTAGAGATGTAGTCATTTCTCTCTTCTTGGCACAGGGAGGGAGATATCCTTACCGATGAAGAATTCCTTTACAAATATAAATATCGCTTACAAAAGGTTAACTTCTTGCAAGTTTTCAGAGCTTCTTCTGTGTCTGCTGTTTCTTAAAATAACACATACTTCATATTTGATCAGAATAATGCAATTTAATTTTTAATGTAGAAAACCACTAGGAGGAAGCTCTGTTGTGAATAAAATATATACAACAGGATATAAATGATAGAGAATTTAAAGCAAATGTGGAAATGAGACACAAAAATACTTTTTCCCATGGCATGAGATGACTTTATCTACATTAAACAAATATCTTATAAAAGTGAGAATATATTAAAATTTTAAAACATACATATGATGGTTAAAAATTTAATGTCAAAAGTAAGATATTGTACATTTGACAAATTAATATCAGAGTCACCAAAATTATAATAGTAAGCTTATATGCATTTTTCATGGGTATTGAAAGCATGTGACATGTGGATTGTTTTGAACTAAAGGCAGTCAAGACATTTCAAGCTCAGGAGAAACTCCTGTCTCTTCCTTAACTACTTAGAAGAATTTAAATTGGGGCCTTGCCCATAATAAGAGTTATTACTAGAAGTAACTTTTTATGACTTTTCTACAGGGCAGGTCAAGCTTCAAATTACTGAACATTTGTTCCTGTCATCCTCCAAATGACCATCCTTCTCTCTGGCACCCCAAGGCATGTTTCTCATTCTTTGCTCAGAAGGCCATATATATTTCACACTTTATCTTTCTGTCTCTAGACCTCTCATGTATGTGGGGTCTCTGGCTGTAATTTTATGTGTGGTTCCCATACATATGTGTATAATTAAACTTGGTTATTTTTGCTTATTAAGCTGTCCAATGGCAATTTATTTATTAGACCATCCATAAGAACCTTAAAAGGTAGAGAGAAATTTATTCTTCCCCCAAAGTATAATCACAGACTGTAAAAAGGATAAAAATATGCAGGGTGTGCTCTGATGTAGGTCTTCAGTGTCTCTCCATTAAAGGGGATAATAAAGTCTAATTATTGTCTTTAAAGGAACATTTTTTTTTTTTTTTGCCTGAATTGCCTTTTGGGAATGCTGTTCTCTTCCTGTTGCATGTGTTTTTATGTTCAGCACATCACTAATCATTGTCTTTGCACAGGACTGCTTAAAGATTGTCCTTAAATATTGGTACATGTCTTTGAAATTTTTTATTGATTTATTATTGTTCTATTACAGTTGTCCCATGTTTCCTCCATTGCTCTCCCCTGCTTGCACCCACCCCATCACTCTTCCCAGAGTCAATCCCACCTTGTTGTCCATGTTCATGGGTCATTTATGCTAGTTTCTTGAGTGAACCCTTCCCTTTCTTTCCCCACTTTTTCACCTCCCTCTTCTCCTCTGGTCACTGTCCATCTGTTCCTTGTTTCCATGCCTTTGGTTCTATTTTATTCATTTGTTTGTTTTGTTCATTAGTTTCCTGTATTGGGTGAATTATTTTGTTTTCAATGATTTTACTCTTCAAATTGATATGTTTATTGGAAATGAAAATGGTCAAATGATGACAAACCTTTATCTTTTAAATCCTGAGTATTCAATTCTTTTGCTCTTTCTGGTGGCTATGTTCTGTCTGAAAGAGTAGTATCTTTTCCTGTTTACAATAAGAATTTTCTGAATGGAAAAAGTTGACCTCTATTTAGAGAATAAACTGAGATATATGCACCATGATATTATTGTGGGAGTCATATACTTTTATATGCAACAAATAATGAAAATTACAGTTACTCTTTATATATAGGTAAAATATGTATAGTAAGTTCTCAATAAATGTTCGTATTAGTTTTACTACTACTACCACTACTACTACTACTACTATTTTCAGTAATGTTGTTCTAAAAAAATGTTGGGTGATGGACTCTAGTTAGGAAATAAATCTTTCTATAGCAGATTTTGTACATTTCTGCTTTTAAAGAGCAATGTAGCTAATTTAAAAACCATACTCTTCTAACTCACTTGTTACTATGGTACATGGAAATCCCTCCTCTAGTTCATTTCCCACTTCAACCATCACCTCCCAAATGTAAGTGCTCTAAAAATTTAATATATGTTCTTAACATTTTTTTCTTTAAAAATTTTATTAATTATTTTTAGAGAGAGGGAAAAGGGGGGAGGAAGAAAGGGAGAGAAACATCAATGTATGGTTGCTTTTCACTGCCTCCAGCTGGGGACATGGGTGGAGACCTGGCTTGTAGCTGCCCTGGCTGGTATGTGCCCTGGCTGGGAATCGAAACAGACATATTTGGGTTTGTAGGTCAGTGTTCAATTCACTGAGCTACGCCAGCCAGGACCTATATGTTCTTAACTTAATGGGTATGTTTGCAAAGATAACCAATGTCAATCTGAATATTTGTATGTATGCAAAATAATATTAAGGGTTACCATTATTTTCCCTTTTTTTTTTTTTTTTTTTTTTTCTCATTCAACACTTGGAGCTCTTTGTTGCTATATACCTGTCACAGACCATTGTTGCATTGCCTCCTTTTCATGAATTCAGTACATTTCACTAACCATTCCTTTGCTAATAGATACATAGCAGTCACTGGAAACATTGAAAATACCTTCTTGATTGGTAATGCCCTTCTTTAATAAGAAAATTTATTTGGATAAAATTCAGTTTATCGGTTTTCATCTTGTAAGTTCTTTACTTTTGACAATACATTTTCTATACCTGTAGAATACAAATATATATTTTTTCTGTTTTTTTAATTATTTTCGCTGTATCTTCCATCATATACACCACAAAATCAAGGCCAGGCTTATTGTTTTTCTATATAGAAATTCAGTTTTCCCCAGCTCCATCTGCTAAACAATCTGGCATTGCTCTTTGTGTAGCACCATTATCGTATATCAAGCACTCACATATACATGGGATAGCTCCTCAGTCTTCTATTTTTTTCATTGATCTGAGGCCTGTCCTTTCAAGAAACAGACTGGTTTTATTTCTGTAATGTTTTAGCATACACTTTATATGAAAGCAATCCTTGTTCTGTGGTTTTTGAAATCAGAGTTCAAGAGCTATTTCTAACTTTCATTATCCTATATAATATTATAATAGGCACGGAGTTCCTAAAACCCAAGGCTGATATCGTTCAATAGGAGCATGTGTGTGTGTGTGTGTGTGTGTGTGTGTGTGTATCATCATTTAATTGACATTTTTCTTTCTTAGTGGCATGTAAAATATTGGTTCATCTCACAATTGATAGTATCTTAGATTTGATGAAATGCAGTAATAATGACTTGGTTCATATATAGAATAGAACAGATAACCACAGGGTGCGTGAGGATGGGATAAACAGGTGGCTAATCATGAGACGCCTCATCATATGCTTCAAGAATATACTATGAGCCAAACTGCAATTTTTGAAAGAAAGCAGCCAGATACACTTTGAATGTTTATAAAGAGATAAAGGTGTGTTTCCTTAAAGCTGCCTCCCATTTTTACCTCTGCCCCTTCTGCTGATGTGCTCTCTCACACCCACAACATTCCTTCTTATCAAAGGTAAGATTAGCAAGCAGGGGACTTTGTTAGGAACTGTTTGGAACACCATTAATAATTGGAGTTTTTAATTGAGGGGATGTAGTTGTGAAAATAATGACCAGAACAGAGTTATGTTCCAGGAAGAAACATTGTATAATGATCAAGTTAATTCAAATATTTTATATGGCTTAATATGGTTTTAAATTTTTTATCCATTGAGAAATATTCCGTGCTTTTTAAGTGATTGTTATACACTTGTAATTTGCCTTAATACTGAGAAAAAATATTTTCTATTTCAGAATTGTTGACATAGGGAAACATACTCTGTAAGTTTAAGTTTAAGCATTACATGTGAAAGAATTTAGTCAAATTGGCTGATATTAGTTACAAGGTTTTTATCCTCTCATTCTACTGTATTTCATTAAAGGAATGATCATATAATCCATAAATAATGGTGTTTTTCTCCTTTTCTTATATTTACATATATGATACTTTAAAAATAGATATACCTACGACCATGACCTCCAAGACTGAATTAAAATGCAGTCACAATGGTGGGTATCATTAGAATGTATTTGTTCTTAATGATAGTACATTAAAAACCTCTCCATAGGTATGAATCCATTTCTGTTATATTTTTTTTTCTAAGAGTTCTTTTTTAGAGACATTAACAGGGTTGAATTGTGTAGTTTTTAAAAATGTCTTGACTTACCTGTAATAGATTGCATTGCTAGATATTCTAAATTATAACTATTCTAACCTGTACAGGATATGCAACATTTGCTTAAAATTATTTTTTAATAAACAGCTTCAAATTGATATTTTCTTTAGATGTTTTAAATGTATGTTAATATACAAATGCTACCTGTAATATTTTCTATGATGGTGTTATTTATATCAAGAATGTATTTTTCTCTATTGATTTAATTGTTGGTGAAACTTGTATAAAATAGAAATTGTCAGTTCTTTTAAACAATTATAAAAATAAACTGTGAACTATTTAAGATGAAGGAACTTTAGGGAAGGCAGTAATAAGTCTCTTCTTAGTGTAACCATATTCTAAATATATTTGTCCACTCAGTGTTTTCATATTTTCTTCATTTTTAGAATTTATTATTATTTTATTAGTGCCAGGAAATGTTCTAATCACATTACATACACTAAGTTATTTAGTCCTCTACAATAGTAAGTACTTTTATTGTCAGCGTGGTTAATCAACTTGCCCAGGACACATAGCTAGTGAGAGGGTCACATGGCTAATCAGTGCTTGAATTCAGAGAGGTCCGTAGTATTTGAATGTAGCCCAAAATTCCACCTTCTTTAAAATGTAGATCTTAAAAGCTTATGAAAAATGTATTCACTCACAGTTTTGGCCTCTATATCTAATTTCATTTTTTATTTATAGATTACCTCTCAGCTGTCTTTTTGAACCACTCATTTCCTCCACATCTACCACATCTCTTTTCTTTCCTTCCGCATGTGGATATAGCAGAACTACCTCTGCAGATGATGAAATGGTTCTATACAAGCATGGTCTGCAGCATACTGAGTACTAATGTAAAGAGCTTAACTTTGATGGGAGAGAATTACTTAAAGGATTGGATGAAAGATTTAAATTGCCATTTGATGGCCCTGAGGCTCTTGCTTCAAGCTAGAGCTTTCTGACAGAGATGAACTTTATAACCCTGTAAGAAATGGAGAAACTGAGATCAACCAGAATAGAGTAGATCTCCCTGGACTATTACACACTTGCAAAAAATCATCCAAGGTTCCAGCCTGCTAAGTCTTAATACTGTATTAGGGACATTTACTTTTATAACAAATCAAACCAATGCTTCTTTTCAAGTTCAGCTGACCTCTGGAGGTTTAGCTCCAATAATAAGAAACCTACACCTATTTTACACTTGAAGGAAGTTAAATAATAAATGGTAGTTTTGGTCTATTTCTACTGTCTCACACCATTGTTCCAGTACTTTTCTGCCTTAAACCATGAAATAAAGTCAGCTGAATTCTTCAATTCATAGCATTATATTATTTTAGTAATAGAACGCCACCCTTTCAGGAGGCAAAAACAGAACAATATATCTTTGAGAGTGAAATAAGTAGTAAGTGGACAAGCAAAAAGTTAAACATGTCTTCGTTCCTTCACACATGCACAATTATTTACTTAATTTTTGGATGCTGGAACTGATGGTGGTGATGGATATGGGGCAGGTGTTTGTCCTTAAAAATGCACAATACTGCTACAAAATACCAACACTCATGTAAGTTAAAAAACTATTTACTTAAATATTACAGTACTGCCAAAATAATACATGTCTTAAAATGAATATGAATATTCATTGGTTATCTCTTTGAATTTTCTGAAAAGAAATTATCTATATTTTTAGAAGTAAAAATATATTGGCCTTTTGTATCTTCAAAATTCCACAAAATAATAATAGTAATAAACAGTATAAATTGTGCCCTCATGAAGCTTTAAATATGCACTTACTTAAAATTTTTATGTGTAGCAACTGATTTAAAATTCAAAATAACCATATGAGATACGTTTTATTTTTATCCTAAATTTATAACAAACATCTTGAAGAACAGAAGGTTTAATTGCTTTAATTAAGGCTACACAACTGGTAATGGTGGAATAAGTGTTTGTACCAAGAGCCTGGACCTAAAACTTGCACTTTTACTTACTGAAAAATTGAGTTTCTATATTCATCTAATTAATAGGTGAGGAGCAGCACACATGTCTTTATTGGAAAACTTTGAATTTGTCATTAAGAAAAATGGTAATAATATAACATATTTATTGATATATTTCAGACCATAATTAGCACCTCTCTACTTATTAATTAAAATTATATTATAAAAGATATAAATTTGCAGTGCTTCATATTATTGTGACCACCTAATAAGTTCAAAATATTTTAATATCTCATATTATTATTCCAATATACTGCTTTAATTTTAAATTTATATCCAAATAAATTGATTTGGCTAGATGATGTGAATGCAAATCCATCTGTTAAAGACAAGAGAAGTCCAAATTATCTGCTTCTTTAACATGGCTACAGTTTTTTAGTAATTGGCAAAAACAGCATTTTTGATGCTAAAACTGAAGTTGTCATTTGTCACTTCATTTAGTTGATTCAATAAGAGCAGTATTAATTAGAAATATATTGTTCAAACAAAGTTTTGGCTTAAACAGTTGAAAAAATACTTATGTGATTCAACAGATACTACACAAAAAAGTTTTAAAATTTGAGTAGAACATAAAATATGAACACAACATAAGATCAGTTAGAAAGCAAAACTGAAGTGAAAATATAAACAACACTGATATATATCAATTCATTTGGCAATGTTAGGAATTTTCTTTAAAACCAAGATGTCAGTGAACTGGTTCAAGTTTTTTAAAATTATGATTAGTTGTATATTTAACTTTATGTCAAATGTCAAGTAAGAGATACTCTGTATATTAGGGAAATAAATAGATTAAAATATTTCAATGAATCATTAAGTATTTATTGATCATTATTCATCAGGGCACTATTGAAAGGTATATGAGGGATAATAACTTCAATATTACATATTTCTACTCTCAATAAAATTTCATAAGACTTATCTGAATACCTTCTCTTCCCCTTCTCATCATTCTATTGCACAAGGTGAAATTTCATAAATATTTCAAAGCCTTGAATGTCACATTGTCATTTAGCTATAAACCTCTCTCTGACACACTTTGGAATGAAATTTCTTATTCTCTTCTCTGTGCCCTGGTGAGAAATAGAACCTAGAGTGCTGTCAATGCTTCCTACTTCCTAGTGTTCGTGCCTTTGAGTTAGTTCCTTCTCTCAAGTGTTGGAAGGACTAGAGATTTGACTTGCTTCTGACCAACTGAATTTGTCAAAGGCGATGTGGTGTCACTCCTGTAATTACATAATGCCATATAAGAAAAAGTCTTAGCAGACTAGAGCTAGAGCCTTTCCTTGTGGGTGTGATGAAGTGGACAGCCAGATTGAAGAAACACACCTTGAAAGAAACAGCAAAACCCCTGGTTTTCATTTGGGCAGCTATAAGGAAATGAATTCTCTTAACAACCTTAATAAAGTTAGATGTGAATTCTTTCCCAGTGGAGCCTCCAGATAAGGAAGCAGCCTGGCCAATGCCTCGATTATGGACTTATGAGGCTCTAAACCAAGGACCCTCCTATGCTACACCCGGAGTCCTGACCCACAGAAAACGCAAGATAGTAAATGTGCATTGGTTAAGATCTTATGCAGTTATTTGTTACACAGCAGCGTAAAACTAAGCACTATCCATACCACTTCCTTTTGATATTTAATGATTTGTCTAATTACCTATTTTTAACATTAAGCTATGGACTACCTGCTGGTTTATTAAGTATTTCCCTTTTTATTTAAAAGATGAGTATAAAATACACAACATTTATTTATTTGCATCTGCCTCTCTCTCTAGCTCTTTCTCATAAACACAGGCATGCACGCACACACATGCATGAGTTATTTCTTGTAATAAAATAATATTCTATAGATGCTAATTTCATGAAATAAATAAGTGGATGAGTTACTTATTACTTTCATTTTTAATGATTAAAACATTGAAGCCTGAGAATGTTATATGTCTTGTAAACAGCAAAGCCAGGATATGAACTATATCATCTGGCTATAAATCCTATAATTCTGCTGCTGCAAAATAGAATGTAAATGCAAACTTATGGGTTTTCACCATAGGGATTGTTGTGTTGTAGATTAAGTGAAATAAAATAGATTATGTGCCTAATATACACATATAGTAGAATCATAATAATCCCCTATTAACCCATTATGCCTAAGTTCCCTGAAAGCTAAAAACTCAAATTTGCAGTCAGTAATAATAATCATGCTATCCTATATCTAGAGTAATTTTATTTTTTCTTTCATTTAAATAGCATTTGTGTTGCTTTCGGATATGCATTTCCATAATCTTGTTTTATATGCTTTTTAATATCACAAATGACTTCAAAATTGTTGAGGAAGATAGGCAGAATTCAAATATATATATTATATATATATATTTAATATATATATATAACTAAATATGAAACTTTACTGAATAGTATGCATTTTGTAGCCTATTTTATGTGCCAGGCATTTATAAAATCAAAATCCTTCGCAATGATGCTAGTCCATCAAACAGTTCATTACATTCTAATGTCTAGATGACAAACAATAGAATACTGGTTTCCTGCTCTTTCAAATATTTCCATTCAGCAGACATTGAATCTATTTTCTACTGTCAGAGTTTTCATTTCAAAATTCCTAACACTTCTGACAGGTTCAACCCATTCATGTCTTCAGAGGTAGGGCACAAACAGAAGGCTGAGAATGTGCTTTTTAAAAAGTTGCTATATAAAAAGTTGCTAAAACCACAGAACACCTTGGATTTAATCATTTTTTTACAATGTAAGAGAAATCTTATTAAGTTCTTTGAGATATATAGTGAAATTTTAAATTCACTTACAATTTTCATATCTTTGTATGTAAATTATCTTCAGTATTAGCTCCCATGTAATAGTTCCAGATGGGATGACAGTGAAACTCCATTGCAGACTCCAACTCTTCTGAGAAAGACACAAATAGTAGATAATTATTTTTATTTCTGAGTCATGTTAGAAATTTCAGTAATTAGGGAATGCCTCACAGGCATATGTCAAACATTATGTGTGTCTTCTTCACAGAGGGAGAGAGTTCTTGGGCCATCTTGGCTTCCACCAATAACCACTGATACTCATTTATTTTCCTGAAGTAAAATATCTGAGTATGTGTTGCTTCTAGTTATGTTCATCAGCTATGAGAGTTAATTACTGCTACATAATTAACCACCCCAAAACTAAAAACAAAAAAGCATTAATATTGTCATGGACCAACTGGGTGCATCTGATGACTTGGTTTAGGTTGAGCTGGTTTTAGCTGGGCTTTTACTCTTGTCTCTATCAGCTGGAGTGGAGGGGACTGTCACATCCAAGTAATTATCTGACTGTCAGATCAAAAGTTCTCTGAGGCAATGGCTTAGAACTATTCCACCATTGCTTTTTCTAAATTTTATTGAACAAAGCATTCTATAAGTCCAGCCCATATTGGTGAGGGGAGTGAATAGATTCTAGTTTCTGATGGAACTACCAGAAGGGTAGCATTGCAAAGGATAAAGCAAGCGGGTGAATATTAGTGTTTATTTTTGCAAATCGTATACCACAGTGGCTTTGTAAGAATTTCAACGAATGTGCTAGCTTTAGGTTTTTTTGTTGTTGTTGTTGTTTTTCATTTTTAGGCTAACTAAAATCCCGTGCCAAAGGATACTTAACATCTTTTCCCTGTATACAGGCTAAATATTGTAGGAGGACAGAAAAAAATAGAACACAATCTATTCCAGATGATGGCTGTTCCTTTCCTCCGGCGAGCACTGCTGCTCAAGTGTTCATGGTTGATCTGCTCCATTTCCTGCTTCCCTGTGAAGCCAGAGGTCACAGAGTCATCACTGGCTACTCAGACTGTATGAGTGTGAACTTTGTGTTTAGAAAGATCTGAATGTGAAACCCAGCCACTGTCTGACTGAGTGACCCTAGACAGATCATTTATCCTCTCAATGTCTGTTTCCTTATCCTGAAAAATGAGTTTTATGGGCCATATCTGATAGGTCTGTTATGAGGACTTATGATTGTAAATAGCCCAACAGCGTCCTATTATATAGTAGGTGCTTAATACTTACTGATTTCCTCTACTTCCACACCTTTCTTGGAATGCATTTTTTTTCTATTTTTTTAAGATATTTTATTTCATCATTTCTAGAAAGAGGGGAAGGGAGAGAGGCGGAGAGGGAGAGAGACATCAATGTATGGCTGCTTTTCACCTGCCTCCAGCCACGGACCTGACTGGAGACCTGGTTTGCAACCTTGTTATGTGCCCTGGCTGGGAATCGAACCTGCGACCTCAGGGTTCGCAGGCCAGCGCCTTATCCACTGGCCACCAGCCAGGGCCATGGAATGCATTTTTTATTAAAGAATAGCTTGTTTCATAAGTAAAACTATGCCCAGAGAATGCAAAGAGATAAACTTATGGTTTTTAAGTACAGAAATATTTAAGCTGCAGAGTAAACTAAAAGAATAAACTTAGGTAATATATTATGCTAAGGTTTATAAACATACATTGCAAAGATGAGTAATTAGAATAAAGAGAATAGAGCTGCTTTAAGTAGTGATTATTCTTTGAGGATATAAAGAATATTACTAACAATCAAAATCAATGTACACTGGAATGACATTATTAATCTTTGATATTTTAAGGGTCACCTTTAATAAAGGCATATTGAAGTTATTAATACAAATGAAAATTAAAGACATAAAAATGTGGCATTGATTCATAGGACACTAGAATATATTACTTGGTGCAACATAATTATTTAAATGGTTTCTACTTAAACTGATGAGGTTTGTACCTCCTCATTTCCACTGGCTATATCTCCTTAGCCAGACTTTATAAAACTCAGTAAGGGAGTAAAGAATTTATATTCTCTTGGACACAAATAATCCAGGTAAAGCATTTAATCTCAGTAATGAGATTTAAACTCTAATATTATTTTGTGTGGGAGTAATAAGAAGCAGTGTTTTCAAGTCACAGGGAAGTACTTACAAAATCCTTTCCATATATCCCTTTTTCAATTTAAATAAACAGCTCCACATCCTGACTCCTCTAAAGAGACCCCAGAGGGAATGTGACTGGCAAACATTGGACTTAGGTTCAGCTACACATCGGAGCTGTAATTCAACTCCCTGCAGCCTCATGAAATGGTCCATAAATCCATACTTGTTCACCAACTGTCAGAAACAACTCTCAAAACCCATCCCCCAGTTCAACCAGGTCCTGCAGTAGTAACTTATGCTTAGACCATAATTAGTCTATTTGTGTCATCACAAGGATGATTTGCAAGTTGTCCATCTGAGGTAAGCATCACTGGTCTTTCAACTTCTCATTGTCGTTGCTGACTCCTCACTTCTTCCCACTGCTTGTCTCATTTGTGAGCTCATCTTGACTATTTCTAGTATCCTGCATTACCTGCTTCCATAAATCTCATAGTGCTTGTTCCCATGGCTTTGTTCTTTATCTTGTCATTTATATGAGCACTGCAACTGGACTTCTCGTCTAACCAGGACTTGACCACTGGCTTCTGGGATATGCTTCAGATCAAAGCTGCTCTTGATCTTTCATTGCCCTCTTGACCAGGACTCTTCCTGTTTCTCCAGCTGCTTTCCTCCTGTGAACAACATTCTTTTCTATACCTGTCCTGACAAATGACAGACCACATTCAGCCTATGGTGGGCCCAAAGGGAGTTGTTTATGGCATCACATTACATACATGGTGTTGCTTTTGAGGGTTCTTAAATATTGGTAGTGTGGTTTGTATATCCAAAGGTATAAAAATAAATCCTTTACTTTCAGCCTTCCATTTACATAATGAGGTTCTCTATTGTGTTGTAAATGGAGGAGTAAACCCTCCTGTGAGGTCTTTGAGGGTCACTCCAACATGGCTGTGGAAATTACTCTGTAAGAAGCACATGAAATGAAACAATGTGATATTCTCACATGTCCTAGTGAGGGAAGCAGGGCATGCCCAGAGTGACAGGCAAAGTCACCACAGCCCAAAGGTTAGTTATGGCAGGGAGTGAGAAGCTGAGCAAAGATCATTGTCAAATGCCTTTAGTAGGGGACACATGTTAAAAATGGGTACTCAAAGACAGACAATTGCTAATAAAAGTTCAAAATAAGCAGGCAGATGCCAGGATTCAGGGACCCATTGAAATAACAAATAACTACGTCACAAACATATAAGCCATTTACATTTCTCTTCCTCCTCTAACTTAGTTATTATCACTACTGTATTTTGAAAAAGTAATCCACTTTTTACTTATTATAAACACTATAGAAACAAATTTAAAGGTATATACTGAAGACAGAAAATATGAGCAAAAATCTTATTTTGTATACTGAAAATAGCATTAACATTTTGCCATTTGCATATCTCAATAAAATAACGAAGTTATTACTGTTCTTATGCTTGCATTAAACAAGTAAATTTAAAATGAGAAAATACACTCAGAATCATAAAAATAAAAGACTTCCAGGATTGGTGTTTCTAACTTCAAAAGCAAAGATAGTCCCTTAAAGACCAAAACAGTTTTTTGGAGATTTAATAGGGGACTGGCAACAACCATTTCATTTCTCTAAGGAAATCAAAATGCCACACAGGTCTCCAGCTCTTCCTCCTACTAGCTTCCTTGTCACAGCCTTTTATTTGCTGTTTCCTATACTTGAGCACCACTGTCACAGAGTTTGTTCCTTTACTTGATTTGTTGAGTTTTTAAATTTTGGTATTCTACCTCAGAGAAAGCTTCATGATTACCTTATTCATGGTAGTCATCCTATTCACTCATTCTCCTTAATCGGTTAATTTTTCAAGGATTTGCCATCACTATACTCACACACAGACATGCACACATTTTGGTACGTGGTGTTATTGCCTGTACCCGTATTAGAATATAAGCTCTGGTGGGGCAGAAAGACTTACATGGAAAAGAAGATATGAAACAGGGTTATTAGTAAAATACACACACACACCATAGTTAAATCATTTTGAAAGTTGTTTCCTTAATATTTTATAATAATAGCATCAGCCATGCTGGTGGCCAGCTTCCTGAATAGGCAATTAGTATTTCTAGTCAAACTCTTGCTGCATGGGCCGCTAGGCAAAGATGTCAGCTATGTCATAAGTCAGAACTATGTTAACTGCTAAATAAGTGGGCCAGCCAATCACAATGGTTTTTCCATTAAAAAGAGAATCCAATGAACAAAAAGTGATTAATATTTTGTAGTTAGAGAACCTGACAAAATGGGATAAATTCCTATAGATTTTTACATTACTAATGGGAAAAAGGTACAAAGTTATGGTCAAACATCAAATGAGGTAATTAATTTTTAATGGAGTAGCTACTATAGCAAATTTGGAGACCTCACAATTATATCTATACTTTATGACATTATAGCTATGTTTCCTTTTCTTTCCTAGGATAGTTATAATAGAAACTATTCTTTTTCTCATTTTTGAAAATACACTTGTCTTCTATGAAAATGTATAGAAAATAATTGGTGTTAATATAAGAAAGGCAAGAAAGGGGAGCAGCTTAGACAAGAACCTAGTATAAAGGAACCATGGACATGGACAACAGGTGGGAGTGACTTTGGGGGGAATGGGTGGGTGGGGAGGGGGACAGAGGGGAGCAAAAAGGGGATGAATGTAATAACAACAACAATAAAATTTAAAAAAATTATCACAGAAAAAAATATATATAAGAAAGGCAATCAGCTATGCTTCAATAGAAGGCACACTTGAAATGTATTTTCACATTTGTCATTGATTTCAGTTCATTGGATAAAACAGTAGTGAATCAAGAGTAATAATTTTATCTAAATTATATTTTAAACCTATCTAAATTTTATAGCTTAGCTTGTAGCAAAACTGTATATTAGTTTGAAAATATTATTTCACTCATGTTTGCATGGCACAAATAAGTAGAACTATGACTTATGAGAAAACATTTAAATCATTCTTAATGTTTCAGAATTCACATGGGTAAACATCCATGGAATATGAATTTGTTTATGAGGCTTTTATGTTCTTTACATTGACCCTGAGGCAACTATAGACAGTTTCTGTTTAAAAATAAACATATTGAGACATTTTAAGAAAATAGATTTCATTTGCACTAAATGAATTGTGCATGCTATTTTTACTGCAGGTTTAATAATTATATAATTATATAAATCTGAGACCTATAAGTGAGGAATTGCAGATGGACTCATCCATGATCTTAAGAACCTGTGAAAAGTTGCCCTGGCTGGTGTGGCTCAGTAGATTTAGTTCTGGCCTGTGAACCAAAGGGTCATCCATTTGATTCTGTTAGGAAATTGCTTTTGCTGCAGGCCAGGTCCTTAGGTGGGGGTGCCTGAGAGGCAACCACACTTTGAAATTTTTCTTCATCTCTTTTTCTATCCCTTTCTCTCTAAAACAATTAAAAATATAATTATTAAGTAAAAATAACCCATAAAAATAACATTAATTGGTGACAAAATACATAGTATGAATCATTTATGGAATGATTCATAGAGGTGTGACCTGCACCTCTGTCCTGCCAATGGACTCAGAGTCAGAGGTCCTTGAAAATTTGAGTGTGAGATAAAAAACGCAGACAATTTTGACAATGATCATAAGTTTTCAGTAGACTTCATCAATATATATGCAGTACATGGCTTTTTGTGAAATGATATGCATATTACCTGAGAACAGGATATAACAATGTGTATATTTTGTGAAATGAAATTTTCATGGGCTAAAGTATTACTTTTGTGGAGAAAAAGTTATCTTTGATCAAGTCAAAATAAGAAACATTTAAACAAAGTTATAGAGGATCTTTCATTGCAGGACTTTTCAGAATCATAAATATGCTAGTGCTAGCCATGACAAGGCCACAAAATCCCCTTTTATAAAGCAACATTTGCAATTAATATGCTAAGAATATAGTTTGCAAAGCCCTTACTTGGACAATGGAAGAAAATATAATGCCTTACCTCAAAGAAGTAGATTTTAAAATAATAATCAGTCAAAGCATTTCAGGAAAGTGAAATGGTACAAAGATAAAAAGACAAATAATAGAATTACAGAGATTTCTATTTGCATGGTCCAACATCAAAGAAAATATATATGCTTAGATATGGCCCAGCATGCTGGTTCCCAGAGGAGAATAAATCTAGATATGTAGAAGGACAGGCAAGGCAGAGTCAAGAGAAAGTTAAGCCATCACTGCAGGTCTTCATCAAACAAACACTGAGAATGTGCTATGTATAAGGCATTTCTCAAGATGCTAGAAATAAAGAGGGGAGCATGATAGATAAGACTTATGTTAATTAATTTCCCTAAGAAAGTCTAAATAAAAATCAGAAATGATCAATTATTTTTTTTATATTTCTGAGACCAAATAAATCTTCAACTGAATGTTGTTTTATTCATGATTTTTCATGTTCTTATAGTTACCCCTTTTGCTGGTGGTGTTGTCTGTCCGTTTATTTTCTCTTTTAATGAAAAGAAAGCTACAAAATGAGGTTGGTTACTGGTCCAGAAAGGAGAAGACAGAGCAAGAACCTAGCCTTCTTTCACAGCACAAACCTCATCTGTAACCATGTCTGGGAAGAGATGATTCAAATATTGCACTTAGTTATCTTTTTCTAGGGATGCAAACAAGACCTTCTATAGTTAATCTTAAGTGAACTTTGTGGAATGCTTAAAACTATTGGAAGTGCATGTAAATCTAGGATTTCTGAATTAAAGTGATCATTATATCATCACTAACTTTTTGCTGGGTTTTGTATGATTTTCAATTCATTGGTGGTTTGCAAATTAGACATTACTTTGTCTAGCTCTCATAATATAACCTGACAGTATGAGAGAAAATGCTTGAAAAATGATTTTTTTGTTTAATGTACCAAATGCCACCTATCAATGTCATATGGTTATAATCAGTTCAAAAATATCAATAAAGCAGTTTTGGGGAATTTGAACTCTGTGTTTCCCCTGCTTTTTTCAAAATAAAGTTGGAACACCTACTTTCATGTCTAGAACCAGAGAAATCAACACTGCCATTTAGACCAACTCATTCAAAGCATAAATACACTTCATCAGAAGTTTCTAATTCCCTAACTGTATCCAGAAAATTTTAATTTAAAAATAAATAATAATAGAAAACATGTTTTTTGAAAGATTTTTATTGTTATTCTATTACAGTTGTCCCAGTTTTCTCCCTTTGCTCTCCTCCACCCATTCCACCCCCTACTCCCACAGTCAATCCCACCCTACTGTCCATGTAGGTCATTCATACATGCTCTTTACTCCCTTCCCCTTATTCCCCTTCTTTCCACCATTATCCCTTCTCCCCAAGTCTCTGGTCACTTTTAGTCTGTTCCATGTTTCCATGCCTGTGGTTCTATTTTGTTTGTAAGTTTATTTTGTTCATGAGATTCCTCTTTTGGGTGAGTTTATATGATATTTGTCATTCACAGACTGGCTTATTTCACCTAGCATAATATTCTCCAGTTCCATCCACACTGTCACAAAAGGTACAAGAAGTGCTGGCAAGGATGCAGGGAAAAGTGAACTTAGTGCACTGTTGGTGGGAATACAGACTGACGCTACCACTGTGAAAAACAGTATGAAATTTCCTCAAAATACTCAAAATGGAACTGCCTTTACACCCAGTGATTTCACTGCTGGGAATATACCCTAAGAATCCCAAATCATCAATTCCAAAGAACTTATTGTTAGGCCAGAGGAATTCTCTGTGTATTCATGGCTGGACCTTCACTCTGGGTCAGCTGGGGAGACAGCCTTGAAACTAATCTTGTTCCCAGAGCCCTGGAACACTGAACCTCAAGGGCAATCAGTTTAGCAACTCTGAGCGACTGATACCACCTTGAGGTATACAGCAGTTTTGTTCTAAGGTGTATAGAGCCTCCTTTGTTCCAAGGTGTATGAAAGATTGCCCTTACTGTAAGCTAAGCACACACTACTGTTGTAGGAGGGTGGACAAACCGTGTGTGGCAATGCTGACACCCTCCATGACTGGCCATGTGGAAGTAGGAGAGTGGGTGTAGAGATGCCCAGGCTCTCTGTGGTCCTTAACCTAAGTGCAGCTGTGGCAGGAGTGGGTCAATCATGTGTGAGGATGCAGACAATCTTAGCCGCCCGGCTGTGCGGTCATTAGCCTGCCACTTTCAATAAAGCATGTAAACCCTCGTGAAGGCTCTACCTGTCTTTCTAGGCCACCAGACCAGAGGCTTCCCTGCCACTAGAACTTACTGGCCCTGCACCACCCTGACAAATGGAGCAACTACCAGAAGAGCCTGCTGCTGCTGCCTGACAAATGGCATGGTCATCATCAAGGTGAGGTGCTAAGACCTGACACTTATGCACCCCTATATTCATAGCAGTGCTATTTATAATAGCCAAATCATGGAAACAGCCAAAGTGCCCATCAATGGATGAGTGAATTAAAAATTTGTGGTACATTTACACAATGTACCATAATACACATCAGAAAGAAAGAAGGAAAACATGGTTTTTATGCATAATCTTCCAATAAGCCTGTAACACTGCTTAAGGGTGTTCACAATTTTTGCAGGAACAAACCTATTGTCCACATAATGCCAGGTATCCAAAAACTGCAAGTTCATGTCCAGTAAATACGTAGAACATAATATCCTAAAGTTCCCCCTATAATAAAAGAACTATGCTCTAAATATGTTTCCTCTTTTCTGTGATAATTTGATTACCTCCATTTTCTTAGTTATAAGGCATTCATACACATGCAAATTTAGACCTAGACTTCAATAAGCTGAAAATTCAAACCATGCATATAAGTCACATACAGACTGACATTTCTCTATCTTCCAGTATTTGCTATTATTTGGTGATAATTAAAAAATAATGAACAAATTACTATATTTCACACATCCTCCATATGTGTGGTATTTCCATTATTACAGTAGCTCATCTATCTTAGTTTAGATGATACAAGGCTACCATAAATTCATTTAAAATAATTATTTTCATTTTCTTTAAAATGTAAAACTTGGATATTACAAAATATTAACCAATAAAGCATAAGATTTTTAATGGTTTAAAGATTTTTCTTCTTCCAACATTCTGTTATTCATTTTCTACCTGAAAATGTGTAGTAATAAGAAAAAGTAATAAAAGTGAAAATTATGTACAACAATTCTATCTTCTCTGTAGGTGCGTCCTAATTGACTATATCATTGATGCTGGAAATACCTTGTCAGTAGACTAATCAAACCAATTATGTTTTATCCCACATAAGTCCAGTAATTAAATTGAAGAACATATAATAGATGAGGTTCACACGTTAACAGTTCCTCCTATCATCATTTACTTTCAAATGCCTGTATGACAGGAGATGAACTTAGACCTAATAGGTATATTTTACAACTATACAGTTACCTACTTAATAGAGTCAGTGATCTAAACTCAGACTAGTGCCACAACGCACAAATTGGCAATGCCCATTCCTTCATTCATTAATGTGACATTTACTGGACTCTGCTGTGTACCTTAGCACCATGCTGATCACAGTTTGGAAGTATGTGATGTATGGTGAAAGTGAATATTGAGATGAATAAAAAAACACTGTGAAATGAAAACAGGCAAATTCTATCCAATATAAACAAAATCAGTAAAATTTCTAGAGTGTGTGTGAGCATGTGTGTGCAGGGTGCACACAATCAAGTGGCAAATTTTTTTTAAAATAAACAACGTACCACAAAAATGTTCTATGTTGAAATAAATTTATTCTTATATGTAAATACATAAACATAGTCATTATTTTTTTAATTGTTCCAAAATGTCTCTCCATTTGCTGCAATAATAGATGCCATTCAACTTTGGAAACTTGAACACACTTTCATTCACTTTTCTTGATCCACAGACATCACAATGTTTTCCATCTTAATTTTAACAACCTCTTTATTGGAATGAGGTTGTTTGTTAATTTCTTTCTCACAAATGCTCTATACATAATAGTCTAAAGGATTTGCCTCTGGTGAACTAAGTGGCCAGATTTCCTTTGACCAAAATTCAGAAACATTGACACTGAGAAATTTTTGCACCTTTTTGGTGTTACGTGCTGGTGCCCCATTTTGTTGGAAGACCAAATGACTTCTATTTGCAACTTGCTTTATCCACGGTGCAACTACTTCTCTCAAAATATCAAGGTGAACATCATCAGCAATCACCTTCAAGCCTTGTGGTAACAAATGTGGGGTCAAGATATCTCCTTCATTGCTGACAACACCTAACACCATCACTGTAGCAGGAAAGTTAGTTTTCATGACAATTGGGACTTCATTAAGATTCTCACAGAGTAACCTGTTGTTTCTTCTGTTGACTACTTGATCCCGCTGAAAATTCTTTGCATCAGAGAAGAAATCAGAGGGTTTTTTATTTTGAGATTTTTCAATTTTGTTAGCTGTATCCTTGCTTTTTCGAAGCACCTTTCCTTTGTCTGCTGTGTCCTCAACTGGCCTCTCCTAAAAACATATGATCTGTATCTGATTATGTTCAGCAATAATCTTGGGAACTGTTTTATCCAAAACCTGCAGGTCTCTTGCTATGGAGCACATTGACTTTCCTGGATCTTCATTGATGATCTCCTGGATTCTGTGTACAATATCTGGACTTGTGTGATCCTTCTGTACTTTATGCATTTTCCTTGTTGGTGTGGTGACATCAGGATCAGCATCATACATGCTTATTAATTATACTTCACAATTCTATCAGACATTTAAAAATTAATTCAACTCTTTGCCTAGCTACAAAATTACCTATCAAATTTAAATTCTTTAAAATTATTTGTAGAACTCACAGGTTTAATTTTCAACTGCTGCCACAACTCACTAACTTTGAATGACCCTTTTCAGGTCTCTTTTTCCTCTTCTTAATGTGTTGCTTCTTGGGCTCAAAATAAAAATGTCACCCATATTAGAACTGTACATAAAATAAAATATCTAGAAGTATTTGTAAAAAGCAGTAGGTGATTTCATGCACTGACTATGAGACATTAATATTTTTATCCACTTTTATTATCTTTATCAATTTGTGCTTAACTGCATTCATAAGGGATATTTCAGATTCATAAATTTCTGAAAAATGAGGTACTATAAGGTCTTTTATAGAAATAAGAGGTGTGCTTATTAATAAACATGATTTTTTCATAAGTAGCTATAAAATGCCTAGTAAACAGCAATCTTAACAGGTGTGCAAAAATTCATAAATCTGTGAGATTTGAAGTGAACCTGGTGAATTAAGTAAGAAATATACCCATGATGAAGAAATGTACTTATAGCTCCTTTAAATAAACTTTATTCTAACAAAGATTTTAAAATATATACAAGATGGACTCTCTAAATAAAAGTTTTAAGGTCAACAATTTTATCTTATTTATTTCTCTATATACAATAATGCCAAACCCAGCCCCTCACCAAATGTAGATGCTCAATAAATATGTGTGGGATTCCACTGAATCAAGATACTAAATTAACTCAAGTTGCTATGCAGTGAGTTTTCTACTTTTTAGAATACACTGCTCTTGAATTGCAACATTTGTCTTAGTTTACTGTAGTCAAAAGCTGATGTACTTTTCACTTAGCTCCACTAAGTGAATTGGAAAGTGACATTTATTAATATTTGCACAGCTCAAAAGCAGTTCATTCTGTGCAAAACACTCTACAACTTAGAAGTGCTATTTAAAAATAAAAGGATGTAGAGTGTAGTAAAGTGCAGCTACTTGGCACAATCAATATCTCTCTTGAATTTCCAATATTAAAATTAAAAGAATAGAAGCACCTGTTATACATCTTCTGAAACAATAGGACACAAATGCATTTGCAAATGATGACATTGTCTTGTTGAAAGGAAATCTGAGAACAGTTGCTAGGGGTATTGAATGCACTCATGGTGCCTATGGAAACAGCCCCCACATGAGAAATGAAGAAATGCCTGGAAGAGTGCCCAGTGTCAAAAGGCAATGAAAATATAACTTCTCAAAATTTATAAAGACTTCAAGTAGAATTTAAAAACATACACACACAATTTTTGTGTGCTTTTGGGTACCAGTGGAAGGTTTTAATACTGGGGAAAAATATAAAAGACACAAAAACAAAAACAAATTTTTTAAACTTGTTTCAAATTACTAATACATTAGTAAAATTTTCAAAAATAACGTGGTCACTCCTTTCAGTGTACTAATAGAATTGCCTCAGGCTTTCATATTATCTGTAAAACATACAAGAATATCTTCATGCTCTGAAACTGCAGCTATATTTCAAAGATAAGGGAACACAATTTATTTTCCTTTTGAAATGTTGAACCCTAGCACATCTAATGATTTTGGACTTCATCATTAGAACAAACTGCCATATCGTTGACCAGGCTTCTAGTAGCTCACTTTGGCTGATATAAATGAATCTTTGGAAGAATGGCTATTACTTAGAGATGAAATGGATTTATCCCTTGTCCATATTCAACTAACAAATTCAGATATAGTGTTCACCTAGAATTGTATCAGTCTCCAAATGATGATATAAATGCAACAGGACCTTTCAATTATTGAAACAAATTTATAAACAATTAGTTTAGTAAAGATTTTACAATAATACATTCTTTGTTGAGAGTGGAAAGGAAAGAGGCAGAGAAAGGAGAGAAACATTAATGTATATAGGTGTCTTTCACCTGCCTCCTGCTACGGACCTGGCTGGAGACCTGGCTTGAAACCTGGTTATGTGCCCTGGCTGGGAATTGAACCAGCGACCTTTGGGTTCGCAGCCAGGATAATTAATTTTTTTAATGAGTGTTTCCTATATTTTAGGAATGGGCACCATAAGTAAATATCAAAAATCCAGAAAGTACCAGAATTTAGTACCATATAGCTGGTGGTGAGTATAAATTGATATAATCCTTGCCATCCTTGTATTTAAAAATTAGTAAAGGGAAATTGTATTTAAACTATGAGACATATAATGTATAATACATGTCAAATATAGTTCTTAAAATGATAAGTCAATATATGTTTTTACTTAAAACAGGCCACATTAGATATTATAATTGTAAGAAAATATATACTTTATGTTAGTGCTTTAAAGCCAATAATTACTTTTTCATTATGAAACAATTAGTAAACATTTTTAAGTACCATCCATTTTGAGTTTTATCTGGTGGTTGAAAAAGGAGCAAAACTCTTGATCACAGAGATGTCTCAATAACTTTATGTATTGCCTTTTGATACTATTGTTCTCTATTCATTGAGTACAGTGTCCTATTTATTTTAAAATTTTCTAAGAAATACATGAAATTCAGTAATTATTTAACAATTGATGGGCCTTTTATAAACACTCAGCCACTTAAACAACTCACTTGCCCAGAACATTTTGGGACTGCAAACAAGAGGGAGGAATGGGGCAACATTGCACAAGTAGCCAAGGCTGGAGAAAACAGGAACCAAGTCTCAAGGGGCCCTTTTGGACCCTGCTGAAGTCCATTAGTTCAGGAAGAACTGCCGGAGTTCAAGCCAATCAATCATTTCTTAGTCAACCTCATGGGGTCAAATTCTGCCCTCAATTACACGCACCTAACTTTCATTCAAGTTGCAGGGAGTTACATACACATTGGAGAGGGCAGGCTGCAGCCCCGCAAGTTGAGTGGGGAGTAATTGATGACTTGCTCCTTGCTATGTTTGGCTCAGTAAGCACAGCCAGCAGCCGGGGCCTAAGCTCCCACGCAGAGTGGGAGGGTGCTATAAAACATACTCAGCCTCCAGTTCTTTTCCAGAGTTCCAGCAGCTGTTCTCCATTTCCAGATCTAAAAATGCCAGCTACACTAAGTATTGAGATGTTCATATTTTCTCACATATTTTTCTCCTTAGTTTATTCCATTTTCCTTTTTCATCTCCATTTTATTTTCCTCTTTAATAAAGTGCTTCTCTTGTTTTCTTTGCTTTATGTTTCCCTATCATTTTCCTTTGCTTTGGTCTTTTAAAAACATTAAATGAGAAAAAAGTGTTTAGAACAATCTGACACATTGTAAGAATTCATTAATTGTTGGTTTTGGTGTGACAGTTATTATTTTGTATTATCATTGCTATTGTTAGCATTATTTTACCTTTACTTTGACTTTAGGACATTTTGTATATATAACAATGACATTCCTTTCATCTTGATAATATTTTATTTATAAAGTTTTATTTTTTGTATATTTGTCTTAAATTACTTATTTCATACCAAACTTATTATCACATACTAAATATATCTTTTTAAAAAATAAAGCTTAATGATATTCCTTAGGTATATCCATTTATGAGAAAAGTAATTGAAGAATCATTTAGCAGCAATGAAAATATTCCCAAGAATGTTACTATAGAGCCATAATACTTTACCTAATAAAACTTTAGCATCTTGAAGTGATTAACATGGAATTGGTTTATTTTAAATAGTTTGAAATAGTATTATTTTAATAACTGTGTTCTTTTATTATAAGATTCAAGATAGAGCATAACACAGGTTAATTGTTTGAGTGTATAAACCCTGAATATATACAGCTAAAACTATATTATAATTTTAAACAATACATGCTATTTCAAATAATATGTATATATAAATACATATTAAATATTTGTGCAGCAATATCATAAGTTTTTTTTTTTAAGATTTTATTTCATTATTTTTAGAAAGAGGGGGAGAGAGGCAGAGAGGGAGAGAGACATCAATGTATGGTTGCATTTCACCTGCCTCCAGCCACAGACCTGCCTGGAGACCTGGCTTGCAACCTGGTTATGTGCCCTGGCTGAGGAATCAAACCTGTGACCTTTGGGTTCGCAGGCCAACACCTTATCCACTGTGCTACCAGCCAGGGCCATAAGTTTTAAACATTCTGACTGATAGCTTATTTTGTTACACCAGCACACTCAGGAATATAAAAATTATGAATTAAAAAATTTAAATATATTTTAAAATATTAAAATTATGAGCATTTATTATAAAAGAGGCTATATGAATTTTGCCTTAAGTTTTGATTCTACAATTTTCTAATCGATATTAAATCTTTCCTTTTTAAGGTTCTTATCTGTAACTAGAGGTAATAACTTCCTCATGGGGTTATTAACAATATACTAATAGCTCTAATGCACTAGTAATATCAATATATCTAAAGACATTTAGAACAATACATAAAGTTTGTATTTAATAAACATAATTATAAGTAAGGGTATCTCTGTTTAATCAAGAACTTATTTAGAAAAATTAAAGTAAAATAACAAATAAAAAGAAATATTCAATCAATGTGCAAAGGTCTTTCCTAAATAATTTGGGCTCTATAAAATATTAATTTTATCAGATGTGAACTAAAATGAAAACAGTATTTATGAACAGATAAATAGAAAAACTCAGGTTTAAAAAGGATAAAAATTTTAATGCGTGATTTTACAGGTCTTCATGAAAAATCTCCCAAAGAGATATAATTTTTGTAATATTTCTGAAGTAAGTTCAATTTTGAAAATCCAGCTATTTGTGGAGCCTCTCTGAGTTCTACTGTTCTAGAAGACACAACATTGAAAAGACTGTTTTTAGTTGTTAAAGCTGCACCCTGGCTGGTGTGGCTCAGTAGACTGAGCACCAGTCGGAGAACCAAAGGTGACCAGTTCGATTCCCAGTCAGGGCACATGCCTGGGTTGTGGGCCAGGTCCCCAGTTGGGGACACGCAAGAGGCAACCATACATTGGTGTTTTTCTCTCTCTCTTTCTCCCTCTCTAAAAATAAATAAATAAAATATTTTAAAAATATAATAAAGTTTCAGTTATATACCTATAGATATATATCATCAAAAATAAAAGTTATGATTTTGGTTTTAGAGGACTGGCTAGCCTTATTTCTCATATTATTAGATAATGTGTTCACTCATGTCTTTGACCAGGCCCTACATAATTATAGAACTACAATGTCCAATATATTAGACATTAGCCACATTCAGCTATTAATTACTTGAAATGTAGCTAGTTTCTAACTTAGACTTGCTCTAAGTGTAAATACCCACCAGATTTCTTAGTGTATGTTTTAAAGAAAATAATAAATTCATTATTTTGTATTGATTAAAATTTAAAAATTGTAATAGTTTACATTTAGTTATATAAAACATATTAAAATTAATTTTATCTATGTTTTTCTTTTTCCATATGCTTACTGAAAAGTTAGGCTTACATAAATGGCTCACATTAGATTTTTAGTGGACAGTGATCTTCTAGGTTTGGCCACAGAAGATGCAGTAGCTACAAAGGCCACACTTTATTACTCCATCTTCCTTCCCTGAAACTACTGATACTCAGTATTCAGGGTATGAGAGAACAAATTCAACAATAAGAATGCTACAATTTTATTCTAAATTTCTATAACAAGAAGATAGGTCAGAGGTATTTTTAAGAAGTGAACTATTCTGTACCTGGAGGCAGGTGAAAGGTAACCATAAATTGCCTCCCTCCCTTCCTCTCTGTCTAAAAATCATAAATAAATTCTCTAAAAAAAAAAAAAAAAAAGAAATGAACTATAAATTCTTTCCTTTCACAAAAGGCCTGAAAACCTTACAGTCAACAACTGAAGGGTCTCTTCTAGGAAAAGAAGGCAAATATTCTTCAGTCCCAGGAACTGTAAGTAATGAAGACAACTTCTGCCTGAAATGTCTAAGCTAGAGGCTATAGACAATCATAGGAATAAGAGATCTTCAAGTTTTCATTTTGATCTAAGTTTCACAATGGCAAGCCACAAAATTCACTTTATTGGAGCAAAACATAGAGATCAACAGGAGAAAATTAAAAATGTGAAAGACAGTGAGATGAAATTGAGTTAAACTGAATGGTAAAGATCATAGGCAATTTATAAGAAAAATATAATGGTTGAATAAATGGTTAAAGGACAAATGAAGAAGTAGATAACACAGGATGTATATAATAGAGTGGATTATGGTTCCAAGTTAGTTGGATTGTGTTGTAGATTTAATGATTTAATTTATATGGTCAATGATCCAGACTTATGATTACATACATAATTCTTAAGAATATTCTCTAACAGAACTGTGTTTGCCCATCAATGAAGCATGCTCTATAGATTGTTTTATTGATTCTCCTTCCATTAATAAATCCAGTAAAAGAGATGTTCAGGGTCACCAGTTCAGAGATGTCTGAAAGGGAAGTCTGATAACAGCTTACTACTTGGAGCATAAGTGGAGGTTACAGGAAAATAAGTCATATTCTACAACTTACATCGCATGTGACAAGAGCTTGAGAATTAGTACTTATTCTTCTGAATTAATGTGGTAAACTGAATAATGACCCCAAAGGTATCCATATCCTAATACCCCAAACCTGTGAATATGTTTTCTTATATCATAAAAATGGACTATATAAATTACAATACAGGGCCAGGAGCCAAGAAATGAGGACAGCATTCACTCTGCAAGAGTCAGAGAAACAGATTCTCCTGGAAGCCTTCAGAGGGAACCAGCCTGCCCACACCATGACTTTAGTCTAGTGATTGTAATTTTGGACTTTGGATCTAAAATGATAAGATAATAAATTTGTGTTTTTGGCCATGAGTTTGTGGTTATGTATTATAGCAATAATAGGATACTCTACAAGCAATAGTGTCCAACACTTCATCAAAAAGGTTTGCTCTTTATGCCAAGCGTACTAATAATCTAATGGTGATACTTGAGAAATAAATAGCAATAAATAGTAGCTAACCCAAGGTCTTGATATAAACTCAGTATAAGCAGCATTTGTAACTGTGATTTCAAGTGCTGAATAGTCCCTTTACCAAAGCCTATTAAAGAGAATGTGAAAGAAGCTATTAAGGCTTAAACACAGTTTAGTCTTAAGGATTGATTTCAGCATTTATGTGAAAAAAGTAAGTCCTGATCCAAAACAATCCCTGAAACCTTGATCAAAGTTTTGATTTCAAACAATATCAAAACATAATATTGTTTATCATGTGAAATTTAGGTACAATAGAGCTCTTCTTAGCCACAAAAGTTAAATGAATACCCATTCTAAAACTAATTCAAAAGTAAAAGCAAAGAAGAAATCACAAGTAAGGGCTATTAAATTTGTCAACTCTCCCTCTCTGCTTCACCTTCCTCTCCTGTCAGAAAGAGCCAGCTGAGTCAGAGTAAATTTATACTGTGACACTTTGGGCAGCAAATCTAAGATGAGCTAATTAAAATTTGGAGTAGGGCCCATGACTTATTCCTCTTTATAGTCCTTCCATAATATAGTTCACATTGTACAAGGTCAAGAGTATCATGTTAAATGAATAATTTAAAACCAACCCAAGTATATTCATGATGAAAGTTATTTACTACCTGTTATATGACACTTGGATTAGAAGTGAAAAGGCTGCCTTACAAACAAAAATGGACAAAATTCATTTTCTTTTCCCTAAACAGTGAGTCTGTTGCTAAAGTAAACTTGAAGTGTCATTCCTCACTTAGTCACCTTCCTAGATGTGCTCCTGGTTCTATGGGACATGACCCCTCTCTCCACAGCTGTGCCTGTTCAAAGCATTGGGTTCAAGACATGCTTGTGGCTATTCAAAGGAGGATGCACCTACAAGGAAGTTTGTAGGAATTGATGCATCATGGGAGAATATTTGGTCCATGAGAGAGATGGCACATAGATCTCTTCCCCTTCCTCGTTGACAACATTCTAGGTGAATAAACAATCAGTATAGTGTTTGGGGGTAATGCTTGGAGAGGCACACCAATTTCCCCAGCATTCCACCACCCAGGAGAGAGTTGGCAATTGACTTCTGCCTCAGGCTGTTTTCTGGGTCTCTTTGACCAAGAGAGTTTTAATCCTTAGGAGTCAGGGCAAGGGCAATGACAATTTGTTTTTTTAGTCATTGGAAGTTGCAAATTAAATACCACTCTCACCAAAGAAATTGGCATGAAACAACATACAAGGACTGTCTTGAAACTATTGGTTGTGCAAACTCTTTTAATTATATTGACATTGGCTCAATTCTTTTGGGATAGCCCTCATACATTATTATTCTACCAGAACCTAAGGAATCAAATATTGTTGCCCTGGAAACCCACCTGAAGCTAGAAGGCATCTTAGGCAAAACTGAAGATGTATCTAAGTGGAACAAATTGATCTCTCTCTTCCTTTCTTTCTCTAAAATCAATAAATAAAAATTTTAAAAAGATATAACTGATAAGTAAAAACTTGTAACTACCTATAGAGTTTTTCAGGTTTTAATATTATGAGACTTATTCTGAGAAAATAATTAAATAACTATTTAAGAAAATAATATGTATCTTAAAATATATGCATATACCTTTTAAAAATAAAAATCAAGACATACAGATACAAAGAGTTTATAAAGAAAAAGGCAATATTTTACAAAAATATGATTAAGTAAAGGCTTCTTGCATAATATTTGGAAGTTGTCTTATTAAAATGAAAATAACTTTATAACAGCAAATTATTTCAGTGACAGAAGACAGAGATACAGATTAAATTAAAAAATTAAAAAAGACAATAATGAGCAAAACTAACAACAAGCAAAACAGAACCAAGTATATGAATACAAGGAATAGGCCTTCAGTGGTCAGGGGGAACGGGGTTGGGGGGAGGGGGGAGGCAGAGGCAAAGAAGGGGAGCAGCTTAGACAAGAACCTAGTATAAAGGAACCATGGACATGGACAACAGGTGGGATTGATTTTGGGGGGAATGGGTAGGTGGGGAGGGGGACAGAGGGGAGCAAAAAGGGGATGGATGTAATATAACAACAATAAAATTAAAAAAAGAAAAAAAAAGAAAGAACACCTTTCAAAGAACATAAAAGCAACAAGCCAGTTTCCTGCATCTAAATACAATTATGTACTTTTTTTTTTTTTCCACTATGTTTTGCCTTCCTTTAGGAAGCATCTTGGCTTCTTTCCTCAATTTCTAGCATTCGGTCATTTAGATAAAGTCACAGATGCTCACTTACTTAAGTAATTGTATTCAAATCATTTTTATTGCCTAAAGATGATTCCTCTGTGAGATATTGCCTTTGCTTTCAAGTGTACAGCCCAGGGCATTTGAATGATAAGGTTGTTGCTTCTAGCTTGAATGTTGCCTGAAGAGACTAACAGGTAACGTCTAGCTTCATTACCTTTTAGGGGTTTACTGTAGCATATTTATTAGTGTTTCTGCTTTCTCAGTGTCCACAACAATTCTTCTATCCCATTTAATAGCTGTTTGTGGTAAATGCTTCTGCATACCTGTAGTTTGATAGCATTTCTACCATTCATCATCCATGTGGAAGAATAGAATAAGAAGCTCTTTATACAGTCTGTGGAAATTTTGCTCTATCATAGCACATATGTATTAGACTATGTATACGTGTATGTATGTACATAGGGCCCACACACATATAATATGCTTATTCACAGGTATATGTATACTATATATACATGTATATAATATGTAAAATAAATGCCTAAAGATACACACTATCTTTTTCTGTTTACTTTAAAGGAAGTTTTAAAATCTTTGTATGAGAACATTTTTTAATATATGGGAGCTAATTTAGTAATTTAGCATACTCAGTAAACAGTATTACACAATACCAAAATCATTGAATGAAACACTGAAATGATCTCAAAAGTACTTTGGCAGATAGAATGGTGTTAGCAACAATTTTATACGAGGAATAAAAACTGGGTTCTAGTCCTTATTCAATTCTATATAGTCTCTCAGACATGGTCAAGGCACTTAATAAATCTAAACCTTGTTTTTCATACCAATGAAATAGAATAATAAACTATTTTTTAACTAATAAGTCTCTTCTACATTTCTATGACCTAGTAGGGTGCTCAGAAGCTTGTAGAGGTTCAATAATATTTGCTTACGCTACAGACTAAAGTGACTATCAAATGATCATTTAAAGACAATTTTAGCTCAAAGAACAGTTAATTATTTATGATGTTCATTTTTTCCTCTTTTTTAAAAGGAAGTCGCAGAGAAGTGTGAACATACATGACAAAAGGAAGACAATTTAACAAGTATTAGTGTCTTTTATGCTAAATGGCTTAGCCATTTTCTAAGGACTGAGACTTAAGAATTTCTTTTGAAGTCATTTGTAACAAATAGAAATATTTCTTTTAGAATATCTGAGTTCACAGATTGTGGACATATGAATAAAGTTAACTTGCGGTAAACCACCATGAAAAAAATACATGATAGATGATCTGTTTTATAAACACTACATTCTAATAAGGTTATGTGTCCTTTGTTTTACTATTCAAATTTAAGCTGCTTCTGATGGGAAAGAAGAGCTTTGGCTTATTGCTCTCTTTGCATTTTCCTTCCCCTTACATTTCCTCAAAATGTGTAAATGGATGAAGTGCTGATAAAGAAGCCAGTCTAGCTGACCCAAATGAAGATCCTCTGAAGTCTGCAGTTGGCTCCACTGGTGCAAAATGTCACTCAATATTACATGTTCTTATCACTCAGTTCAGACAAGTTCACCTGAAGGGATACAGATCGGCTGAGTCAGGCGTTTATATGTATATGTGATTCTTTTGCTAAGCTCTTCCCACAGTGCCTCTCACCTATTCAAATCTCTATGTTTTGTTTTACTCTCAATAAACCCCATGTAAAAGCTTTCAAGATGCCATTAGTGCCAGGAATATTCAGTCCAGGTGGCTTTAGTATTTTAACCCCAAACTATTTTTACCTTTCCACCCAGGAAGATTTCACCTCTAAGCCTCAAACAGCATCAACTACCTTAACCCTCCCAAATATACTCAAGGCAACTTTCTTATTGTAATAGTAAAAATAAATAAATAAATATTCAAATAACAGAAAAATATTTAATAGAAAATTTTGCTATATCTGCAAAACTGACAGAATGAATACATATTGAGTGATATAAAGAAATTCATATGAAGCAGGAAATTACTGTTTAAAGAAGACTATAAAGTATGTTCATTATAGGCTTTGAAAATACTTCCCTCTATAAATCTCAGGCTGTTTATATGACTTTTTAAATGTCTTCTTTCATAAATTAAAAATATCTTGAGGACAGGACTTACATCTGTCCTAATCACTGCTGTATTTCAGCAGCTTCCTCATGACTGGCACAAAATAAATCCCCATACATATACATTTAATACATTAGTAAAATAAAGATTGATCTGCTAAGAGTTTGTGTCAAATTTACTTTTTAGGTACCACTTTTACTAAAACTGGTTTGTCTGTCTATGGAATAGATTATTTTCAAGTTGTATATGTACCTAGCATTTATTAATTTTCATCTAAAATTTATCTCTGTTCTTCTCCTTCCTACTGACCTATCCAAATTCTGTTTCCTTTGTTATTCAGTCCTTGATATACTGAGTAGGTCAGCACTGTAAGTTAATTTTTTTACCTCTACTTTTACTTACATCTCTAAATACACACACACAAAGTAGATCTTTTAACTTAAATCATATTAAGAAGTAACACTTATTTAAAGCATGAACCTTCCTCTAGATTCTGTGAAAAGAGATTTCTATGCATTATTTCATTGTAGTCTCATAAAATCTTATGAAATAATTTTGTTAACCACATTTTACAAATTATCAGAGCTATTATTGGCAGCTCATTATTTCAGAGATTTTTCTGACACTAGAATCTATGCTCATAACTTATATGGAACTTTACAATTAGTCCTATGTGCCTTCAACTTTTATTAGATTTTTCTTGCAAATGGAAAAGCATTTTTGTTTTTACTTTAACTGAACAAATACTTTTCACATTTATATTTTAGGACACAAGCTAATAAACTGAGCAATATAATTACTTGTTGGATAGATATACCTTCTTTCTTATGAGCCTAAAGTATAAACATATAGGAGTATTTAAGTTGTGAAGCCATATTTCTGAGGATAAAATGAGTAACTGGAAACCATACATATACTATCATTTTAGATTTTAATTATTAGAAAATTAATATTCAAAGAGAACCAGATACATGCATACAAAGAACCCACTTTCAGTGTGTATAGGGGAGAGGGTGAGGAAGGGGCAGAATGAGGCAAGGAAGGGGAAGAGTTTAGTCAAGGAACTAGCATTGATGACTCATGGACACAAACAATGCATGGGATTGACTGTGGGGGGCGGATAAGGAGTGTGGGGAAGGGGAGAGCAGGGGGGGTAGGAATGAGATGAACGTAATATAACAACAATAAAAATATATTTAAAATAAAAAAAAGAAAATTAGTATTCAGAAATACATTTTAAACATTCAGGAATTCAGAATATGCTTCAATTATATATTGTCACTATATTATGAATTTTAATATAAGTATCTATAATAAGACATATTGTTTTCTGAAAATCATACCTACATAGAGGAAACCTTGAATATATTATGACATTTGTAGCATTGAATGACAAAATAAATGGCATAATAGAAAAAGGAAAAACAACATGCCTTTGCAAAGATTATTATAAGAAAACATGTTTATATTCATTCATGGTTATACATTTTGTTTTTGATTTTACTGTGTTTAAACTCAAAACAGTTGATGTGACTATAGCGTATATATAGAAAGGTAATAATCTAACAAATAAGCATGAATTCCCCCTATGTCAGTCATACATGCTCATTAATTAATTTGACCCAGTTTTATTAATTTCCTTCTTTGGGTTATGTTTTTAGCAGGTAAAATGAGAAAAAAATTGTTTTCAGCCAAATATTATTTGGTACTTAGATTGTACATTTATTCTATACTAAATCTTTACATGCATTTTTTAAATCAAATACTTTATTGGTGGGAATATAACACTGATTATCCAAATTGTATTAAAAGTAAAACCAGGGAATATATCCAAATACACAAAAACTCTTAATACTTAACAAGAAAGCAGAAAAAAAAGGGTGAAATATCTGAACAGAGACCTCACCAAGGCACATATAAAAATTTCAAATTAGCATGTGAAAAAACACTCAACATCATTTGTGATTAGCAAAATGCATAATAATATACAATGATGTACTGCTACACATGCATTTTAGCATGATAGCTAAAATCCAAATCAAAACAACAACAATAACAATAGCAAAAAGGTCCAAAATCTAACAACACTAGCTGCTGGTTAGGCTGTAGAGTAATAGGGACACTCACTGATGGTAGAAATAAAATCAGGTACAGCCACTCTAGTAAACAGTTTGACAATTTTTTGCAAAGTTAAACATAATCTTACCATATGATCAAACAATCACACTGCTAGGTATTTGTCAAATTGATTTGAAATGGCATGTCCACAGAAAAATCTGTATATGAGTAACTAACAATTCTATGCAAAAGTATCAATAAATTAAAGGAGTGGAGTTTTCCTTCAAGGAAAATGGATAAACAAACTGTTGTACACCTATACAATTAACTAGTATTCAGTGATCAAAAAATAAGGCATAAAAATCACACAAATATTGAATGCAATATAAATGCCTAAGTGGAAAAACCAGCTGGAAAAGCAACTTTTTGTTCATCCAAAACAGCATAGCTAAAGAAATAGTGAACATATCAGTGGTTAGTAGGGGGTTCTATATTGGGAAAAGTTAGGAAGGGGGTGTTGAACAAGTGAAGAAGTTTATTTTTTTAATTTAATTGTATTGTTGTATTACATCCATCTCTTAGGTTTGTTGTTGTTGTTGTTGTTTGTTTAGGGCAATGCAGCTCTTCAATATGAAAATTGATGGATACAGGGCACTCTGCATTTTTTAAAAAGGATATATTCACAGCACAAAAATAAACCTTAATGTATGCAATGCTTTCAAAATTATGGCAGATGACTTCACTGGTAAATTCTACTATACATTTTTTAAAGGATCTTATTGAATATTTTCAGAGAGAAGAGCAGGGAGGGAGGAAGAAAGAGAGAGAAACATCAATGTATGGTTCCCTTTCACCTGCCTCCAGCCACTGACCTGGCTGGAGACCTGGCTTGGAACCTGGTTATATCCCCTGGCTGGGGAATCAAACCAGTGACCTTTGGGTTTGCAGGCTGATGCTAATCCACTGAAGCACCAGCCAGGGCTCTACAAAACATTTAATGAAGAATTACCTTAATCCTTTATATGCTCTTCTAAGAAATAAAGAGAAAGGAATACATCCTTACTCATTCCAAAAGTCAGTATTACCATAATATCAAATGAAATAAAGACATTACAAAAATACCCTACAGACCAATACACTTTATGAATATAAATGCAAAATACTCAGCAGAAAGCTAGCAGTATGAATCTGACAGCATAGAAAATGGATTCTACACCTTGACTAAGTGGGATTTACCCAAGACATGCCAGGCTGGTAAGTGCAAGAAAAGAAATCATTGAAATACACCACCATATTAACAGAGTCAGGAAGGAAAAATAATACAGAATTTTAAAATTTGACAAACTTTAATAGATAGAATTTTTTTTTAAGATTTTATTCATTATTTTTAGAGGGAAGGGTAGAGAGAGTGGCAGAGAGAGGGAGAGACATCAATGTATGGTTGCCTTTCACCTGCCTCCAGCTACAGACCTAGCTGGAGTAGATAGAAATTTTTAAAAAAGACATTTGACAAACTTGAAGACTTTTCACAATAAAAGCAATAAAAAACTAGATGGGAATTTCCTCAAAGCAAAGCCTAGCTTAATGGTGAAAACATAAAAGCTTTTCTCTGAAAATCAGGACTCAGACAAGCACACTTCTATCATTGCCATCTCTTTCAACAATGTAGTGTAGGTTGTAACCAAGACAATAGGCAAGAAAAGTAAAGGGTCCCTTGATTGTAGAGAAAAAGGGAAACCTGTATCTCTTTTCAGACAGCGTGATTTTATACTATGTAGGAAAATCCCAAATCCACAAAAATATTTCATAACTAATCAACAAAATCAGCAAAGTTACAGGATACAAATGCAATATAAAGAAAGAGAATTTCACTTAGACACATGGGCAGTATAGAATTTGAAAAGGAAATCAAGAAAATTTTATTTCTATTAGCATCAAAAAGGATTAAATACTTAGGAATAACTTTAATTCAAGTGTGAAACACTTGTACAATACAAACTCAAACAACAATATTTAAATTAATTAAATACCACTCAAATAAAGGGAAATAACTCCTTTGGGATTGGCAGGCATGATACTATTATGTCAATACTGGAAAAATTGATTTGCATATTTTAATGTAATAACTATCAAAATCCCAGCTATATTTTTTTCAGAAACAAAAAGGCTTACTCTGAAATTCAGATGAAAATTCAAGGAACCCAGACTCCCAAAAACAATCTTGCAAAAGAAGCAAGTTGAACATATAATTTCCATTTAAAAATATTTACTGTAAAACTACAGTAAACAAGACAGCATAGTACTGGCATAAATATTGATATAAAGATCAATAAAAGATAATTGAGACTTCAGATATAAAACCACCATCAGCTGATTTCAACAAAGTTTCCAAAATTATTCAATGAAGATAGTATATTCTTTTCAACACATGGTCCTAGGACATGTGGATGCCTACATACAATAGGATGAATTTGGATCCTTGCCTCACAGTATACACAAAAGTTAACTTTAATAAAAAAACCTACAAATCATTGCAAAAATTATAAAATTCTAGGAGAAAGTATGTCAGTCTTTTTTATCTTGGATATGACATCAAAAGTAAAAACAACAATATAAAAATAGATAAATTGGACTTTTTAAAAAGATTTCATTTATTATTTTCAGAGAGAGAGGAAGGGAGAGAGGCAGAGAGGGAGAGAAACATCTATGTATGGTTGCCTTTCACCTGCCTCCAACTACAGACCTGGCTGGAGACCTGGCTTGCAACCTGGTTATGTGCCCTGGCTGGGGAATCAAACCAGCGACCTCTGGGTTCACAGGCTGGTGCCTTATCCACTGTGCTACCAGCCAGGGCTAAATTGGACTTCTTAACATTAAAAGCTTTTGTGTAGGAAACCAAACCATCATTAAAATGGAAAGACAAATCTGTATCAGTTCAGATCCTAGAATCCAATATATCTAAACATCTCTTACCTCTCAATGATAAAATGACAATAACCCACTTAAAAATCAGCAAGAGATTTCAGTATCTCAATAGCTATTTCTTCAAATAAAGTATAAAAAAGGTCAAAAAGTACATGAAAAGATAGTCAACAGCATTAATTGTTAGTAACATGCAAATCAAAATTACAATAAGAACAATTTCACACCCACTAGGAGAGCTATAGTCAAGTAAATGGAAAAAAACAAGTGTTGAAGAGCATGCAGAAAAATTAAACCTCTGACCTGCTGCTGAGAGAAATATAAAATGATGCAGCTCCTATATAAAAGAATTTATCAGCTTCTCAAAAAGTTGAACATAGTGTTGTCATACTATCCAGAAGTTCTACTCTTAGGTATATATCCAACAATATAAAAAGCCCATGCCCACCCAAAAACTTGTGCCTAGATGTTTAGCATCATTACTTAAAACAATATAAAATGGAGACAATGCAAATGTTAATCAATTAGTTAATGGATAAATAGATCATGGCATCACAACAATGGAATAAGTGCATTAATACAATAAAAATAAATAAATGAAGTACTAATACATGCCACAACATGGATGAACCTAGAAAAAACTATTATACCAAGTGAAAGAAGCCAGTCCCAAAAGCCCACATATTGTATGATTCCTTTTTATATAAAGTGTCCAAAACAGACAAATCTGTTGAGCCAGAAAGCACATTAGTATTTGCCTGAGAATGAGCATAGAGTAGAATGGAGAGTGTAACTGTTACTTGGTACAAGAGTTTCTCTTTGTAATGGTGATAAAATATTCTGGAATTAGACAAGGTAATGGTTGCACAGCATCTTGAATACACTACAATTTAGTGAATTTTATACTTTATAATGGAGAATTTTATGGAATATGAATATCTCAAAAGAAGTAATTTGACTTATATAACATTTCATGTAAGACTTTGATAAAGAGTATCACTAACATTATTTCTATAGTAAAAAATAATATCTGATCTCATCAAATTAAAAGTATTTTTCAGAAAATAGTATTTCCAGATTACAAAGTATGCTTTCTAAGTATGTACATATGAAGGATTTACTGCACTTTAGTGAAACTTAATGCTATACATACTTAATACTTTTTGGATTAGAGGGATCCCGAAGAACAAATTCTGTGTCTCTTCACTTTCATTAAATACAAATGGATTTTTTAGTGTTCATATTTTGTAAACAAGTTCATGAATATTGGAAGAATGGACTCTACTTTCTCTAGCTTACATACTGTTTGATGAATTTATGCTCAATAAATGATCACAACAGTTATAGCATAAAATAATGTATAACAGAAGTGTTTTATTTACACATTTTCTATAGCAATTAGTGTACATAATCAGGAGTAGAAAAAAGTCCTCAATCCATAATCTCAGGTATTCAGTGAGTCATAGATTTACTTGATTTTTTTATAACTGCCATACTTCTCCAAGTGTGTTTTCATTTATATCATAGTCCATTCATATTATTTTTTTAAAGAGAGAGAGAGGAAGGGAGGGAAAAAGAGGGGAAGAGAAACATCAATGTGTGGTTGCCTTTGTGCACCCCCACCTTGACTGGAAATTTAACTGGAGACTCTTTGGTTTTCAGGCCAGCACTCAATCCACTGAGCCACACCAGCTAGAACTTATAGTCCATTCTTGGTGTTCACTTGCACAGGCTATCCTTTCTGTGAGAGTTGAATTCAGGTTCTACAAAATTATCATCATGCGGAAGAGTTAAGGATAATCTTCTAGTTCTCAATGCCACCCACCTGTCACTAGAACGTAATTTCTGCAAAGGGATAGATTTTGAGTGTGTTGATCATTGCTGGGCCTCACTTTCTTTAAAACATTGTTTTGCACATAATACAGGTTAATTAGATAAGTGTTCAATTAAGAATGTCTATGCTGACATCTCTTACAATGACCATGGGCGTTACTGGTGTACAAATTACTATATTTAAGGAATATTCAGGAAAAGCTTTTGACAGCCTCAGAATTTTTCTAGGTCTTATATGCCTAGAGAAAGCATGCCATTTTTTCCTGGTCTCTGCATTCCTACCATTTCCTAAGGGCTCTTCTCAGGAAATGAGAAACAAGTCTCTTTTATGTTTGAATATCAAAAATTTATGTAGGATTTGTCCAAAGAAAAGGGCACGATTCCCTCTCTCCAACCCCCATTTCCAATTGCTTCCCGGACCTTGTTCCTGCTCAGGGAGCCCTAATCTCCCGTGGGGGATGTAGACAGAGATTGCAAGGGAAAGGCAAATTGCCAAGAGTAACAAGATCCTTGCTTTTACTTCTTTTTTCTGAAAAATTTTATATTCTTTTTTTCCCCTCTGGGTACAGGCTTTTGAAAATTAAAGTCTCAATTGTGACTCATCTTTTAACTTATTTTTGCTCTCATATACTTTTCTTGAGGTAATAAGTAAGAAAGCTTGACTAAATGTGAGAAAGGCAAAGGAGGAAGCACTGCAAGTGAGAAGTATTAAATAAGAAAAGTGTAATGAATATAAGTAAAATACTTATATTCTTATATATGCTAACATAGAGTATATATAATATATAGCATAGTTATGCCACCTTATACATATACAGTTTATACCAGTCAGAAAAAAACAACAATATAGTTTTAAAAATTGATAATATATAAAAACACCTGTCCAAATTATGAAATCCTGGTATTTCATTATTTTATTCACTTATAATAATATATTTTTAAAACTTAATTAGAATATATAAGAAGAGGAAGACTATGCAGTAGACTTTATTATGGAAATATCTACTACTAGCACAGAAATTAACACCCTCTAACTAAAGTTGGGCAGGACTATAAAAATAAGATTAAGATATAGATTCCTTAATATAATTTTACTAATGAAAGACCAGGAAGAATGGTATTAGGGAGATCCCTGTATTCCATAATAAGGAGCTTGAACTGTGGCTTCTATCAGGTATTATTACAAAGTCATCTTCCTTAGTCAACATTGACTTTCTTTTCATTAACACTATCACCAAAAATCTCATTCTGCTTTCTATTTAACCTTAGTATTCCACTGCAATAACTATTCTTTGCTTTTTTCAAACAATTTAAAATTACCATCAAATTACTTACAACTTCTTATTCAATACTGACCAATAGCCAATTCATATATGACCCTATTTTACTATAGTTTTATGTTTAAAAGTTAGTTCCAATGTTATGTATTACTTAATTTTAAAAAGAAAGCATGTTCACCCCACCAAGAAATAAATGCAAAATTCAGTACAAATTAGATATAAAGGCAATTTAGGAATTTAGATGATGAGAATCTCATTCATTGAAATTTAAATAGTATAGTCCCCTCTTCATTTATTTATTTGTTTTGTACTTAGATATTCTTAAATTTGTATAGATAGCCAACTCCTTGAAAAGCACAAGTACTCTGAAACTTTAATAGTATAATTTTACATATTTCCTTTTAAAATATATATATCAATAAATTTTAAGTTACTTTATCAGCAACATCTATGTATTCTCTATCTGTTAAAATTGTTTATTAATATTCAGATCAACTAACATGTTGCCACTCTTACCACATAATATATTCCAGGTGGGTGCATTAATAATAAACTCCTGGATTATGAGTATAACAACCTCAATTACCTTTGAAAGGACATTGTTACAGAACCAGATCTTGACAAAGATATTACAAAAATGTCAAAACTGGGAGCAGACATCATTTTTATTGTAAGATAATATTATGAAAAGAAGCCCCAGGGAAAAAAGCACTTGGATGTCAACTTAGAACAGATAGAGCTACAGCATAGGAACCCTATAGCGCAGAAGGCAGCACACAGGCAAAAAGGACAGGGCTGCTATTACTCTATTTAGTGACCATCAGTTAACTCCTCAAAGAAATAAAGTCACAATGCTAATAGTTACCACACATTTATTTGGGAAAAAAAAAAAAAAGGAAAAACCAGTTCTGGCATATGCAGATATTAAGGAGTAAATATCACCAATTCACTCAGTAAAATTTTTACTAGATTTTTTCTCTTAAAGTTGAGGCTCTTTGAAACCAGGCTACAATTTTAATAACTGCTTTTTTTTCCCATCTATTTCCCCCATTTATTCAAGAGGTTTAAAAAATTTAAGAAGTTTGATGGCAGTATCAGTCTTTATAATGTCACTCCTCAAATCTAGACGTTTATTAAATTATCACCTTTCCTAATTATTTAAATGGCAAGTGTCTTTAAGATAGCAATTAAGGCTGAGAAGCACCTGTAACGATGGAATTGCAACAATGAAGCCTGAAACCTTGAACTCAGTAGGGATAAAATTCATTGAAATCAATGGAGTAAAATGCCTGGCATAAGCTTTGCACTGGGGTCTGTGGTTATGAACTTTCTAAACATGGTAGAAAATTTTTCTCAATTTTACCTGGATTTCTCGGCTATAATGGTAAACGATTTGATTAATTACTGATTTGATATTTATTCCAATAGAAACTTACACAATTAGGCTTTGTAATATATGATGCCTTTATTCTGATTATGCAAGATTTTAATTTAATTATAAGAACGAAGGCATGTAAACCAAAAATGCTCATCCTCCCTTTCACCTGGTTCTGTCACTTTGGAGCCTAGAATGTCAGCCAAACAATTTACGTGCACAGACTGTGTGGCCAACTGATTTTTCTGCTCTATAAATGTAAAGGAAGAAAAGGTAATGCTATGCAAAAGGACATCCTGAAAATCTTTGTGTACCAGTGGTTGTTAGCAAGGGCAATTTTGCCCTCTCCCAGCAGAAGATATTTGGCAACATCTGGAGAGACAATTTTCTCACAGCTGAAGGGCTTGCTACTAGCATCTGGTGGGTAGAGAGCAGAGATATTGCCCAACACTACAACAAAAATTCTCTGCCCATAAGGTCAGTGGCATCATCATGTAGGCACCTGATGTACAGTAACAGAAAATATTAAAGTCAAAAGGCACGATTACACAAAATAAAAGAAGACAAACACATGGTAAAATGTTACTTGATTATGTTTTTAAACGTAAGAAGGTAGTATGAAACACATTTTAAATGGTAGAAAATACCAACAAAAAAATAGCATAAATAACCCTGGCTTATGGCTCAGTGCAATGGTGCCAGCCTGCAAATGCAAAGGTTGCTGGTTCAATTCCCCAGCCAGGGCACATAACCAGGTTGCAAGCCAGGTCCCTAGCTGGAGGCAGGTGAAAGGCAACCATACATTGATGTTTCTCTCCCTTTCTTTCTCCCTCCTTCCCCATCTCTCTAAAAATATTAATAAATTAAATAAACAAAATATTTTTTAAAGTATAAATACATGAAAATTCATATTTTGAAAACTGAGAAATAATTATTTAGTGATAATTATATACACAGAAGTTCTGTATAGGTATATTTATATGACTCTCAAAAAGCATATTTGTTAGAATGCCTGTTAAATTCCAATGTCTTTTCTTCTCTTTACCTATAATTTATGGATTCTCAATAAAGAAGGTTTCATAGGAATCAGTAGTTTCTATGAAAAATCTTGGCAGTGGAGACAAATTCATGAACTTGAGCAGACCTCTGAGAATTTGGATCATCAATTCATCAATTAATGAAGCTTTACTCCATTGGCCATGACCTTTGGTTTTACCAGAAAACACTAAAGCAGCCATGTTTAACTGATGTGCCACAGCACACTGGGATGCTGCAAAAATTTCTATAATATGCAACACCTGACTATTTAGTCAGGGGCACTGACCTCTTTTCTCTTACATTGTCAAATTTAAAAAATGACTGCAGCAAACACAATAGTCATTTGGTGTGAAATCAAAATTATTTTTTGAAAAATTGGAAAAATATATAATATATATTTTTGGTGTGCTATAGAATTTTAGTAATTAGTTTATGTGTACCATGAGATACAAAAAGGTTGAAACTCAGAAATCTAATATCTTAAACTAAAAGTCCTAATCCAGCCTCCATGGAAATCTTGGTTTATAACTAGATTTAGATAGCAGTCGTCTTTTATTCTCAGGGAAAAAACAATTATGTTCCTATAAAAATATTTTCTGTGGGAAGATATTATATATATCAAAACTCCTTAGTAAAGATATTTATTATTTTGAAATGTATTTCTATTGTGCCACAACCACTTCCAAATTATTTTCCTAGGTTGTTATTGTTTTAATATATATGTATATGTTCAATACATGAGACTATCTCTCTATGGTGTGTGGAATATCATTTACGTTCTGAGGAAAACAACTATATACCACTTCACATCTCCTTCATTCCACTTCCTAGCTAGGACTTTTTGTTATAGCCCCAGATCATTTAAAAATCTTTTTTACACATCCAACATAGGAACATCTAAAAAGGTGAAGCACATCTTGATAGACATAAAGGGAGAAATGAACAGAAATGCAGTCATAGTCAGGGATTTTAACAACCCCTTGACTTCAAAGACTAGATCTTCCAGACAGAAATCAACAAAGACACAGCTGCTTTAAATGACACACTAGACCAAATGGATTTAATTGATATCTTCAGAGCATTTTACCCAAAGCAACAGAATATACATACCTTTCAAGTGTACATGGAACATTTTCTAGGATAGATCACATGTTAGGACACCAAACAAGTCTCAAAAAAATTAAGAAAATTGAAAAATATCAAGCATCCTCTCTGATCACAATGCTATGGAAATAGAAATCAATCACAAGAACACAGAAAAACACAAAAAGACATGAAAGCTAAATAATGTTATTAAACAATGAATGGGTCAACAACAAGTTCAGGGAAGGAATTAAAAGACACCTAGAAACAAATGAAAATGAGAACTCAACAATCCAAAATATGTGGGACACTGGGAAAGCAATCCTAAGAGGGAAATTCATAATATTATAGGCCTATCTCAAAAGACAATAAAAAAACCCAAAAACAAAACAAAACAAAACCAAAACAAATAAACTATCTAACTTCACACTTGAAGGAAATTGAAAAAAGTCAATCAAAACCCAAAGAAGGAAAGAAATAATAAAGATCAGAGTAGAAATAAATGAAATAGAGTCTAAAAAAAAAAAAATGAAGATATAAAGGATCAATGAATCCAAGAGCTGGTAAATCTTTAACCAGGCTCATTAGGATAAAAAAAAGAGAGAGAGAGACAGAGAGAGAGGAGGACATAAATAAATAAAATCAGCAATGAAAAAGGAGCAGTAACAACTGATAGCGAAGAAATATAAAGGATTGTAAGAAAAGATTGTGAATAACTATATGCCAATAAACTGGGCAATCTAAACAAAATGTATAAGTTCCTAGAAACATATAATGTTCCAAAACTAAACCAGGAAAAATCAGATAATCTGAATTGACAGATTTCACCTAGTGAAATTGAATCAGTAATTAAAAAAAAAAAAAAAAAAAAAAAAAAAAAAAAAAAAAAAAAAAAAAAAAAAAAAAAAAAAAAAAAAAAAAAAAAAAAAAAAAAAAAAAAAAAAAAAAAAAAAAAAAAAAAAAAGGAAAAACTGAACAAAGGTCCTGGACCAAACAGCTTCACAGGTAAATTTTACTAAATATTCTAAGAACTAACATATCTCTTTCTCACACTATTTTATAAAATTCAAAAGGAGGCAGGTTCCCAAACTCATTTTATAAGGCCAACATTATACTAATTCCTAAACCAAATAAAGATACTATAAAGAAAGACAATTATAGGCCAATATCCCTGATGAAAATACATGCTAAAATCCTTAGCAAAATATGAGTAAAATGAATGCAGCAATGTATCAAAAATATCATATACCATAATCAAGTGAGATTTATTCTGGGAATGCAAGGTTGGTACAACTTTGACAAATCAATAAATGTGATTTACCACATAAACAAAATGAAGGCTAATAACCACATGATCATATTAATAGATGCAGAAAACATATTTGATAAAATTCAGCATAATTTATGATAAAAATTCTCAAAAAGTGGGATTAGAGGAAATACACATAAATATAATCAAGACCATATGCAACAAATCCACAGCCAGCATCACTCAATAGTCAAAAACTATAAATGTTTCCCTCAAGCTCAGGAACAAGACAGGAATGTCTTCTTTCACTTCTCTTATTCAGCATAGTACTGAAAATCTGAGCCACGGCAATCAGACAAGAAGAAATAAAAGGCATTCAAATTGAAAAAGAAGATCTAAAACTATGATTATTTGCAAATGATGTCATACTGTACATAGATAATCCCAAAGATTTCACCAAGAAATTCTAGGAATGATAAATGAATTGAACAAAGTAGCAGGATACAAAATATCCAGAATAAATTGCATGTTTATATGCCAATAACAAACTAACAGAAAGGGCAGTTCAGAAAACAACCCTATTCATGATTGCTACAATCCCTCTCATGATTTCTTACTCTACACACAAGAATAATTTCAAAATAGATTGAAGACTTCAATGTTAGACTCAAGATGATAAAAATCCTAGAAGAAAACACAGGCAGCAATATCTCAGACATTGTTCATAGCAATACTCTGTTGGATATATCTCCCAGGCAAGGGAAACAAAAGAAAAAATAAATAAGTGGGACTACATAAAAGTAAAAAGCCCACAGCAAATGAAATCATCAACAAAATAAAAAGTCAACTCATAGAATGTGAGAACATACTCATCATACATCTGATAAGGGGTTAATATCCAAAATGTATAAACAATTTATAAAACTCAACACCAAAAAAAAAAAAAAAAAAAAAACACCCAATTTTTAAAAAATGGGCAAAAGACCTGAATAGACACTTCTCAAAATGGACATACTGATGGCCAATAGACATGGTAAAAGATGTTCAACATCACTAATCATCAGAAAAATGCAAATTAAAACTACAATGAGGTAGCTCACACCTGTCAGAATGGCTATCATCAATAAATCAACAAACAAGTGCTGGCAAAGATATAGAGAAAAGAAAACCCTTTTGCACTGTTGGTGGGGATGTAGACAAGTATAGCCACTGTGGAAAACAGTATGGAGATGCTTCAAATTTTAAAAAATGAATATGCCTTTTGACCCAGCAATCCCACTTCTGGGAATATGTCTGAAGGAACCCAAAATGCTAATTCAAATGAACATAAGCACCCTTATGCTCTTTGCAGCATTATTTACAATTGCCAAGATTATGGAAGCAGCCCAAGATGTTCATCAGTAGATGAGTGGCTAAAACATCTGGGACATTTACACTCTGGAATACTACTTGGCTATAAACAAATAAGAAAATATTATCCTTTGGGACAGTATGGGTAGACCTGAAAAACTTTACGCTAAGTGAAATAAGCCAGTCAGATAAAGACAAATAGGCTATGATTTCATTCATATATAGACTCTAATGAACAAAATGAACTAATAAGGAAAATGGGAACAGATGGAGAGCAGGATGACAGCTGTTGGAAGGGGGGAGATTAGGGGATGGAGAGACTGAGCAAAAAGGAAAAAGGACTCATGGACATAGACAACAGTGTGGTGAGTCCTGAGGGGTAGAAGGGCATAAGGGTACTAAAAGGTAAAATACAATAGAGATTAAATAAAAAAATATTTTAGGAAAAAAACTTGGGAGAAATGAAAAGGCAAGATATCACTGATCAAAATATTTAATCATACCCAAAATATTATAAAATTGGAAGAGTGAATAAACTAAATGTGTGGTTTAACCTTGTGAAAACAAAAATACAAGATGATTTAATTAAAATGCCTGTTGTGCCCTGTCTGTTGTGGCTCAGAGAATAGGTGCTGGCCTGTGAACCCAAAGGTCAATGGTTCGATTCCCAGTCAGGGCACATAACCAGGTTGCAAGCTAGGTCTCCAGCCAGATCCGTGGCTAGAAGCAGGTGAAAGGCAACCATACATTGATGTTTCTCTCCTTTTCTTCCTCCCTCCCTACCCTTCTCTCTAAAAATAATGAATAAAATCTTTAAAAAAATAAAATAATGCCTATTAAATTGATATTTTTTATTAAGGAAATTCTCCTATCTACAAGGAACTATTTATGAGCAATTAATTTAGTAAATGCATGAATATGAATAAGTAAATAATACCTTACTATTCATCATAAAAATTATATCAAGTAATATTGATAAAGTTTTTTATATTTACCCACTTGAAAATCTCATATTTACCTGTCCTATTTTGTACACACTTAAGGATGAAATTTCAAAATAAATTAAAATTATTTTGTTATATACTAGGTACAATGAATCTAAATGATCTATGCTGGATAATTCTCTAAGTGTATCCTCTTATATATTATATCTTTATCTGATGAGCCATAAGTTGAAAAGCAAATTATTCAGCAACATTTATTGAAAAAATATCACAAATTTCATCACATTTCATCTACTTGCAAATAAGACATTCATATCTTTTTTTTTTTTTTTTTTTTTAAGATTTTATTTATTATTTCCAGAAAGGGAAGGAAGGAGAGTGGCAGAAAGGGAAAGAAACATCAATGTACATTTGCCTTTCACCTGCCTCCAGCCACAGACCTGGCTGGAGACCTGGCTTGCAACCTGGTTATGTGCCCTGGCTGAGGAATTGAACTAGCGACTTTTGGGTTTGCAGGCCAGCAGTTTATCCACTGTGCTACCAGCCAGCATTTTTTTTTTTTTTCTATTTTTTAAAATTAAACTTGGAAGGGAAAAAATACACACACACACACACACACACACACACACACACACACAGGCCCTTTGTTTTCTTGTTGCTTTGGGATTATTCTGCTAAAATTTCAGGTGGAATAACATGCAAGTTATAAGCTAAAATAATCTTTATTTTTATTTTCCTCAACTATTCTTATGTATCAACTTGGTTGGAGATAATAGCAAATAACATTTTTTTATCCAAACTACTACTAAAAAAAGCACTAGTTTCAGGTAACATGAAAATGTCAATATATCTTGTCAATTTTCTACCTCCAAGTATAATTATACAGGTTCATTTTTGATCATGGTAGAAACTGTGAAAAGAATGGTTTCTGAGAAAGTGATGCTCTTGGTACTGTGCCTCAGAGTTCCTTTATTATCGTTCACTCTGAGGCTTTACCAAGGAACAACATCTTCTATAACACCTATGCTTTCATGAAATGGGGACCTTTGATCCTCCTCTGTCACCAGAGTCTAGTGTGATAAGGATTCCAGGACAAGTGGAAAGGAATGGAGGAGTCTTCAGAAAGATCAACCCCTTTGCCAATGCTCAGTCACATGCAATGGCAGAAGAGATCTCTGGTTATAGTGGAGTGGAATGAGAAGACTAAGCCTCTAAAATAAAAAATCTGACCAGCCACACTAGCTTTTCTAGCTCAAGAATTCTAGAAGAATTGGCTGTTTCTGTTAAATCTGCACTTTAAACAACATAATTACAAATTATTAAATTTACATAATTATTTGTGTATAATAATGTAATTGGTTTACTGCAGTGATTGTTCAAATTCAACAACAAGGAGAAGGAAAGAAGGAGTTATGTTAGAGTCTACATATCTTACTTTTCATTGCTGGGAATGAATAGGTACTATGTCAAAATGTTAAGTAGATTAAGTAGCCGTGTAAATGTATTACTTAAATTTATAAAAGTGAATATGAACAAAATTCAGTGTTTTCTTCAGTAAAATAAGGATGCAGGTATCACTTTATACTCTTTACAGAATTTTTTTTTTCTGTTCAAACATGTTTTCCAGTAAAAATAATTATAAGAAGTTAGTGTAATTAAAATGCAAAGGAGCCATTGGTTTTTAGATATCAGCTAAAACATAAAATATGTTGTTATCTACAGTAGATTATGCTATTGTTCTACAATACTTGTTACCAAGCAAAGGGGGGCTTATTCAGGTAGCACCTTGGTGTAAAACCCAACAATTAGTGTTGAGAAAAATAGGTCTTATTTACAATAATCCAACCTTTGTGGGCCTGGGAACATTTCAGCTCAGAACCCTGTTCTCCCATGACACCCAGCGCTTCCCTGGCTATAAATCCAAGCCAAGCCCAGTAGTTCCCCATGTCTCATCTGTCAGCTCTCTTCTTTTGGATCTCGAGTATGCTATCCTCAGTGTCTGTATTATAGTCCAGGAAAGCATGTGCCATGTTACACTGGATCATGATGGAGTCCAAAAAAGGCACAAGTCCTCAGAGAGTGTCCTCCTTATATCTCCCAAGTTCCAAGAGTCCAGATCAAGCCCAGGTCTGCAAAGCAGAGTCCTTGGTGACCTCAGAGTCAGCTAGAATGGGCACGGTCAATGCATCAGCAGCCTGATTTCTTACTAGCCCAGGCCACACGGCCAAATTATCCACAAATATTCAGTTAGAAGTTGGCTAAAGCACACTGAAACTGTCAGCCCATAGGGTTATATGGGGTGTTGACAATCTCTGCCAGCACTATATTTAATAATACTATTTTTGACTGAGAAAATCTATCACAAATACGGAAGTTTTTCCTTTCCCTAGATTTTGATTTTTCTCTTGAATTTTGTTATGCTAGTTTCTTTACTCTCTGATCAGTGCTTTGAAGGAAATGGTTTTATGTTTTAAAGTATTTCCCTCCATTCTTGTACAACCATCATTGATAAATAAGTCAGCTCTATGTACAGAACCTATTCAAATTTGGACAGTTGTTTCCAAAATAATACCAATCAAAAGGTTTGTAAAGCCTAATAGAAATAACATGTGAAAAGTACCTAATATTTTATAGTATATTGTATGATCAAAACAGTGGCTATAAATACTAATGAGTTGCATTTTACAGTTTTTTTTTTCCAAAGAGAAAAACATTTCTGAATAATATTGGATTCTAATATTTTATTTTTTTTTAAAGATTTTATTTTTAATTATTTTTAGAAAGAGGGGAAGAGAGAGAGGCAGAGAGGGAGAGAGACATCAATGTATGGTTGCTTTTCACCTGCCTCCAGCCACAGACCTGACTGGAGACCTGTTTTGCAACCCTGTTATGTGCCCTGGCTGGGGAATCTAACCTGCGACCTTTGGGTTCGCAGGCCGGTGCCTTATCCATTGTGCTACCAGCCAGGGCAAGGATTCTAATATTTTAATATTAATTTTTATTCCTTAAGTAACCTATAATGCCAGTGAGACACCATTGACTTTGGAAATGAATGCTTAAGTACCTGAAAGATATAAAGAAAAGAAAAAGAAGAAAGGGCAATATAGGAAATAGCAGCATGAAATATGCAGTTATTAAACATGCAAAATTCTTTTTGCTGTAACCAGCAGACAACTGAAATCAAACTAGCTTTATTATATTACTCCTCACACACTGAAATTACACTAAGCTTGATGGTTGATTGACCATTCCATCTTTCTCCCATCTACATTCTCTGTATTAGCTAAATCTTTGGGATTGTCCTAAAATAACTATCATTCTTCTAGGTTTTTCCATCCAGGGTTAGATTAGGTAGAAGACCATCTTTTTCCTTGGTTTCTCGAGAGATAAGAAAACTGTTTCCAGAAACTCTAAGCAGTATCTGCCTCATGTTTTACTAGCTAGAATGGGATCATACCCAAATATCAGGAAGATGAATGAGCTTAATTTTAAAAGGCTGGGCCTTTATCTGAAACTCGTGGTAGCTTAGCTTCCTCTGGCGCACCAGGTACTATCATGGAGAGACAGGCACCTGAGGCAAACAAAGGCTCTGTTAGAAACGAGGAATGGAAATGGGAAGCAACCAACCATAGCTCCTACAAGGTAAAAATGTACCTTCCCTGATAAAATGTTGCTCATATTATATAGCTTTTTATTACTAATAGATAACATTTTTTAATATCAACTCAATTTAGGGAATAAAGAGAAACTTTTAAAACTGGCATATGAAATTTTGGTCTAGCTGACCACTAAACCTGTACATGACTTGGAGTACAGCCCCCACAAGCTGTTCCCAGCAAGTAAAACTAAAGAGCTTTCATGAAACACTCATTTAAGAATAGAAGTATGCATTTTTCCCTCTACATGGGCAATGCACATTATAGTACCTTCTTTAAGAACTCTTCAAGAAGTTAAAATGCAGATGTAAAAGTACAGCCCAGCACAATGGTCTTCTGTTAGTCATTTGCCCTGGATCTTGCATGTAAAAATAGTTGGCTTTTAGGTCACCTGCAGATAAGGGGTTTTGGGGTATTCAGAAGAAAAGACTGATCATGTTTTGCATTCTATTCTAGTATAATACATTTCAAAGGCACTTTTAAAAACCAAATGTATATTCAACATTTTGTATATTAAAATTGAACAAAGGGGAAATATTTTCCATTTTCAAAAATATCACTTAACTCTTAAATTCACAATTTTGTATTTTCATTTGAAAGCAGTTAAAAATAATGCCTGCAAATAAGAATCTCATCATTTCTTAGTGATTGATTTTTTCAAAGTTCATAGAGCTGTTTAAATTTTCATTTCACACCCTGGCTGGAAGCACAGTGGATAAGGCGCCAGCCTGTGAACCCAAAGGTCTCTGGTTCGATTCCCAGCCAGGGCGCATAACCAGGTTGCAAGCCAGGTCTCCAGCCAGGTCTGTAGCTGGAGGCAGGTGAAAGGCAACCATACATTGATGTCTTTCTTCCTCTCTGCCTCTCTTCCTTGCCCTCTCTCTAAAAAAATAAAATAAAATAAAATAAATTTTCATTTCATATCTACAAAGATATAAGATCTTATTAAGAAGTAAACAAGTCCTAAAGTATATGACTAAAAATATAATAATCAATGCTTAGTCATATAATTATAAAGATTGTCATGATACTTGTGTTAAGCCTTCAATTGCAGCACTAACACCTGCCATTCTACCTGTGATGTGCTATTACTTAGAATTTTCTATTTTGGTCAATGTCTCATTTCATGAATTCCCACCTGCATTGTTCTACCATTATTCCTAGATAGTTAGGACAACCAATTTTAGGTTTCTTTAAGCTGTTATGTGTATTTAACCCCATTATGCCCTCCAGGACCTTGTAAATAAACATAGGATAAGTCCCTGTACTCCTTTTAACTACTTTGAAAGTCCTCAGGCAAAACTTTATCTCCTGAACTCCACATATTTCCACTCTAGCTGTATGGAGAAGGCACAATGATTCCGAGTCCCTTGTGAGAAAGCTGCTACCTATATGCGTTAGCATTTTAGTCTTTTTTCAGGGGTTCCAGACTCCCCTTCCAGGAAAGAGTTAAGACTGAGAACTGAATCAGGTATGAAAATGATGGCTATCATCACAGGTCTATGGAGATCAGTATCCCCAGTCACAATTGTATTTTGTTGCCCATTGTGGTACTTACATTCTTCTTGCTTCTGGAGATTTAAGAGACCAAGAGAAAGAGGCAAAGAAGGGGAACAGTTTAGTCAAGGAAGTAGCATGAATGACCCACGGACATGAACAACATGTGAGAATGACTGTGGGAGGGGTGATGGGGAGGGTGGGACAGGGGAGACCAGTGGGGGAAAATGGGATAAACGTAATACAACAATAATAAAATAATTAAAAAGAAATATTTAAAATTGTCCCCCCCCCCCATAAAAGAGACCATCTCTTACATACAAAGGTCAAACACCACTGATCTTTCCTATAACAACAGTGGTCATATTATTAATTTTTTTTTTTTTGCTTTAGTGAAAAAAGGCTTCTCTGGAACTTTTTTGGAAACACAGTTAGGTGCTGAGTACTCTACTCATATGAAACAAACCTATTCTAATGTGCTCCCTCTCTGAGTCCTTTGACCCTTTCTTCATTCTGCCAAGGTAATTCTTTAAACTTTCATTTGTTGTGGGTTACTTTTTAAGAACTTCATGCAAATATTCCAGCAACGTATTAAGATTAGGGTTCTAGGTACCACTGCTAGGACATAACTCCTGATAACAAGGTATCAGCGAAATCCCCCTTATCCAGCTCAGCATTCTTTTTTTAAACATTTTTATTGACTTATTATTGTTGTATTACAGTTGTTTCATTTTTTCCCCATTGCTCTCCCCTGCCCCACCAACCCTATCCCTTCTCCCACAGTCAATTCCCACTTTGTTGTCCATGTCCATGGATCATTCATACTAGTTCCTTAACTAAACCCTCTCCTTTTTCTCCTCCTCTTCCCCTCCCCCGACTCCTCTGGTCACAGTCACTCTGCTCCTTTTTTTGTTTGTTTGTTTTACCCAGCATGTCTCTGGTTTCTTTCTGTTTGTTTGTTTATTTATTCACTAGTTCTAACCACACCAACTATCACCCCAGTTCAGCAATCTTAAGATCCATTCCAGGATATTTTCTTACTGTTTCTGCCATACTTATGACCAATTATTTTCATGAATGATATATACTTTTTCCTAAAGCAGAATGAATTACATTACAGGTTCTACATTTGGTCTTTGTTTAATCTTTATTGCTTATTGACTTAATGAAATAATGACCTATGAAAAGAAGTATGTACCTTCTTGAAGTCAGGCTCTGCATAGTCTGCAGGCTGGAGGGACTACCTTTTCTAGCAGAGAGGAGGGTGCTACTTCTATGGCCCAATAGATTCAGGAAAATTCAGCATTTAAATGTTTCAATTGCATGCACACAAATATCTCTATCCTAGGTCCTAGGACCTCACTCTTTCTCTGAAAGTACCTTGACTTTAGGGTTGTAGACATGTTACAATTATGAATTAAGACTTGATACTCTCAGGTCAGATTTTGGGTTTGATTTTCTATCCAATCTGAGCTCTAGTTTTGGAAATAAGTATTTTAAATGCTGTCATTGAAACCTTCTGGCTTTCTTATACCCCTGAGTTGAAGGTTGGTTAACATAAGTCTGCCATTCACTTCAATACAATGATTTCTATTTTTTATTTTTAATTATTTATTGCTATTGTATTACGATTGCTTAATTTTCCCCCTATTGCTCTCCCCTGCCTCCTCCATGCCCTCTTCCAGTCAATCCCCACTTTGTTGTCCATGTCCATGGGTCTTTCCTATTAGCTCCTTGACTAAACTTTTCCCTTTCCCTGCCACCCTCTACCCCTCCCCTCTGATCATTGTCATTCCGCTCCTTTTTTTCCATGTCTCTGGTTTCATTCTGGTTGTCTGTTTTGTTCATTAAGTGAGATCATATGGTATTTGTCTTTTGCCACCTGGCTTATTTCACTAAGCATAATGCTCTCCAGTTCCCACCATGCTATCACAAGAGGTAGGAGTTCCTTCTTTCTTTCTGCTGCATAGTATTCATTGTGAAAATATACCAAATTTTTTTGATCCATTCATCCACTGCTGGGCACATAGGCTGTTTCCAGCACTCAGCTATTGTAAATAGTGCTGCTATGAACATAGGGGTACATAGGTTCTTCTGAATTGGTGTTTCAGGATTCTGCATGGACAGCCCTAGCAGTGGAATCTCTGGGTCAAAATATAGTTCCAATTTTAGTTTAGTTTTTTGTTTTTGTTTTTGTTTTTTTTTTTTAAGGAAATTCCATATATTATTCCATAGTGGCTGCACCAGTCTGCATTCCCACCAGCAGTGCACCAGGGTTCCCTTTTCTCCACATCCTCACCAGCACTTTTTGATTTGTTAATAATGGCCATTCTGACAGGTGTGAGGTGGTATCTCACTGTGGTTTTAATTTGCATCTCTGATGGCTAGTGATGGTGAGCATTCTTTCATGTCTATGGCCCTTTGTATGTCCTCAAAGAAGTGTCTGTTTAGGTCCTTTTCCCATTTTTTAATTGAGTTGTCTGTCTCCCTCATGTTGAATCATATGAGATTTTTTAAAATATATTTTTAAGATCAAACCCTTGTCTGAGGTGTCATTGGCAAATATGTTTTCCCATATGGTTGGTTCTCTTTTCATTTTGCTGGTATTTTATTTAGCTGAACAGAAATTTCTCAGCTTGATGTAGTCCCATTTATTTATTTGTTCCTTTATTTCCCTTGCCTTGGAAGAAATATCAGTGAAAACATTGCTGTGTAGACAAACAACTCTTTAGACCTTGTTATTACTATTGCCCCTACATCTCTCAAGTTCTATAGATATTAGGTAGCCTAGTGCATCTCCTATATGGATTGCATCACAAATCACAGATTAGAGTCCTAGTAATTGTGATGTTATATATGGCAATACTGATATGGTATTACCACCTCTCTTACAAGCATCCCTTGTCATCTAGGCAGCCCAGGATCCAATCCACAATCTTACCCCAAGGGTTTTCTTTTAAATAAATTTTGAAACCAAATCTCTTCTTGTAAATTTCTGTAGATTCAGACCTGAAGACTATGAATTAATCAAGAGTAATCCTGTGGGGAAATGGAGATTACTATGCTAAAAGAAAGACAGACAATAGTGCATTATTAAACCAATTACCACATTGGATAACTAAAACTTAATCCTACAGAAAATGTTTGGGAAATCATGTATGACATACAGCATTATGCTTCTTGTGGGTCCAGGGAACTGCACTTTTAACATTTAATTCTCATCATTCATATTTTATTGGCTGCTTGCAGGAGTTGTTAATTTTGTAGTACTGTTGGTCTGTTACATGTGCAGGAAGTACGACCCCCAAAGACCCCATAAAAACCAATCATCCACAAATATTCAGTTAGAAGTTTGGCTAAAGCACACTGAAACTGTCAACCCATAGGGTTATATGGGGTGTTGACAATCTCTGCCAGCACTATATTTAATAATACTATTTTTGACTGGGAAAATCCATCACAAATAGAGAAGTTTTTCCCTTCTCTAGATTTTGATTTTTCTCTTAAATTTTGTTATGCTAGTTTCTTTACTCTCTGATCAGTGCTTTGAAGGAAATGGTTTTATGTTTTAAAGTATTTCCCATCCATTCCCATACAACCATCATTGATAAATAAATCAGCTTTATGTACAGAACCTATTCAAATTTGGACAGTTGTTTCCAAAATGTTTTTACATTTTGTTTGTTAAAATTAGAATTTATTCAAAAACTCTAGATTACATTTGTTTGTTATGCCTCTTTGCTACTTTTAATCCTGAACATTTAATTTTTTTCTTTTTTTCTCATGGCATCAATATTAACTTGTTTATCTAATGACCTTTAATTTGCTTCTTTGTCCACTGTATTTTCTACAAATTAGTTATTAGATGTGAGCCAAATTGGATGTAAGTTGAACATTTTTGTTAAGATAATACTGTAATGACAGATGGTCTACTAATTTAAGTGATAGATCAATTCTTTATCAAAAATAAAGTATATTTCAGAAAGCTATAATACTTAGTAAAAAAATCAATTACCTAATAATCTCACCACTGAGCAATATATACTATTAGGATTATAGAATATGTTTTTCATATATATTTACCAAAACTTTTTGTAATATCTTCCAGTGCTTTTGAGCTTACAAAATTCTGCTCTTTCATGAATAAACCTTCATATATATTTATTTTTAGTATTCTTTTATTTAAAATATATTTTATCCATTAATCTTTAGAGAGAAGGGAAGGGATGGAGGAAGAAAGTGAGAGAAGCATCAATGTATGTATGCCTTTCACTTGCCTCCAGCTTAGGACCTTGCTGGAGACCTGGCTTGCAACCTGGTTATGTGCCCTGATCGAGGAATTGAACCAGTGACCTTTGGATTCGTAGGCCAGTGCCAATCCACTGAGCTACCAACCAGGGCTTAGTTTTAGTAATCTTAAATACACATTTACTTTGATATTTGCTTTAAGTAATGGTCTAAGTTACTATTTGTTCATGTTACCTGTTCTTAAGTACAATTTAAAACTAAGACTTCCTTTTATTTTTCAATTATTAAATTCATTTTAAATTAAATCACTCTTTTACTCCAATGTCCATCAAATTCAACTACACTTGAATGTTTTCAAAATAAGAAAATGTATTTTTATATAATTATTTAACCCTAGCTATACTTTTTAAAAATTACCCTGTAGTTTCTAAGAAATTTAGCAACAAGTAACTTCAACTTCCTTTCAGCTCAATAGTCTTAGATGAGGCCCTGCTTGGCCCTGCTTATGTCTTTCTGCACATGTCTGAATAGGCCTAGGGTTTCTCTCAATTCCTCCTAACACCAGATCACATTTTCTTGATGTCTGACCTTCTTACCTAGAATAGTTTTTTAATTACAGCAGGGCCTTTACCTGCACTGTTGGTACTCTAAAACATTATTTATCCTTTGTTTTTTTTCCATCTTTCACCTAAGACATACAGGCAAGGAAAAATAATTCAAGCTATCTCTTTTGGTCAACTCTGTGTTCTTTCCCTTCCAAAACCTATAACTAACCTTCCATTTTCAATAGACTATAGCTTTTTCTTCCTACCTCCCTCATTTGCCATCTGCCCTCCATAGGAAAGGATTTATATTTTAAGTCATTGATATTCTTATCTAATACATTCACAATTTAAACTTTTATTTGAAAATAAAATAATTGCAGAATTAAATAGTATATAAATATATTATTATGCAATTTTCCAAATAATTTTTATATTATAGTAATTTCAGGCAATATGCATTTGGTATGATTTGCATTTAGCTATTAAGTGGTTTTTAAATACCTTTCAAAAGTACTTTATTTACTAGGTGATATGAAAAAACATTCTCTTTCATCCATTTAAAATGTTTGTAATGAAAACGTATGTTTTACATTTTAGATAATAGTTCATAATGTTCTATTATAATGTTAAATGTCTCTTTACTGTTTTTCTTTCTCTGAAATAGTTAAACTGAAATAAGAAGGCTCACTTAGTTAACAATTCCTTAAGCTTTAAATGAGAAAACTCTAATACAATGTTTCTGGTTGGCATGGTATCGCATCAATGACAAGTAGCCACAGATTGCATTACTCTGTAAAGTTATTACTTTAAAATATTTCACAGGATAGTGTTAATCCCATTATAATGAAACTACAACTAAATGACTGAAATGCTAGTAATTTTCACTACTTTCATAAAAACTTTACCTGGATTGTACTAAATCCAAAATCTACTCCAAATGAAATAGCTGTCAACTGTTATGTTCTTGATAATAATAAATGCTAAACTATCTTCCATTTAAAGCTAACAAAATAAACTTATAAATGTCCTTAATTTTTTTTGATTTTTAAAACTTCTAATTTTTGTTATAAAATACGTTATGCAAAAATTTAATTTTCAAATTGGAGAGATGAAATACAAATAGATATTTAGAGTTTTAACACACTACTAATCTTTACAAAGCTGTATGGAGTTTAGTAAAGAAAGCCTCCATAGTAAGTTTATCTCTAAAAACATATAGATTAATAATGTAAGGTAATCATATAAATTAAAATAATAATTAGATAACTTACATAAAAGTGCTTTTACATACTGATTTTACTTCTATGTAGATCATATTAAATTGAATAATTTTGAAAAATATTTGATTAAAATATACTTTAAGATGTATACATGAAGGAAGTGCTATTCCTTATCATATGCTTTCACTTCTTCAATTATTTAACATCTGTGTACAGAGGATTTACTATGTATCAAATGCTGTGCTAGGTAACAAAATTACAGTGGCACAGAACCCATGCATGATGATTTTAAAAATTATAATTCAGATTTACTGACAAGCAAAATTAGTACACTGATAATAGTAATTATAATAGGTAATATTATTGACTACATTCTATTCAGCATTGTGCCATGCTGTTCACATATTCCTTGACACTACAGCAATAGTAAAAATTTTATCCCCATTTTTCTGTAACAGAACTAAAATTTATTTAGATCAAGTATTTGCCCAATGTCACCTAGCTACTACATAGAGAACTAGGACTTCAAGTTCTTCTTATTGACTCCACGACTTCAACTTTTAACAGTATAATTTATGGAATCATTGATATTCCATATAAAGACTATAAAAAGTCAACTCTTAACAGAGACTAAGATTTAAAAGTTACAAAAAATATTTCCAATTAGATAAGAAAAACATTTAATTTTTACTTAAAAATTAGGAATATTCCTTAAAAATGTGAGCAGTGCCTGCAAAGTTTCAGTCATCCTATAGCATACAGTATTCCCGTGAGCCTGAGTAATCATTCTAGAAAGCAATAAGTTAATATATGTTAAGGATCAGGAAGCATTTTTACACATATGACATATATATGCTGTTACTTCTACCAACTGCTCTAAGAAAATAATTCCGAGAAATGGTCATAAGCGTATGTCTCAAAATGTCCTAGACAGTACAACTTTAAAATGAAACATTAGCCTAAAAATCTAATAGTGTGTGAAATGTTATTAATTTTGGTTAATCTGCCCTGAAAATGGTGTCATTTGAAATAACTTTAAGTGATATTTATAATACTAAATAGATTTACCATAATGTGAAGGAGGGTAAAATTTTCCCTTTTTTAAAGTTCTTCTGGCTGATTTAATAATCATGTTACGTGAGACAGATTAGCAGGAGAAAATAGCCAAATTTATTCCCTATGTACACATAGGGTTTCCATATGATGTGTGAGGCCCAGGATAAATCAGTCAGTAGCTTAATACCACCTTGAGCTAAAGAGAAAGGGTGGTAGTGGAATCACTTCTTGAAAGAGAAGTAAGCAATTTATAGGCAGAGAAGAGCACTAAACATTTAGTAAACAAATTCTTGCTGGGCCACTTAGAAACAATCAAAGAAGGGAGACTAGAAAAAATACTCTGCTTTGTTCATCCGTGTCTGCCATGCTTAGGTCATACATTAAAATATATATGATAATAGCTCTCTTCCTGGAGCAGATTTTTCTATATAAATTCCTTTTAAGCAGGAAAAGCAGAGGTAAAAAATTCTTATTAATAAAACCCGGTTAAAACAATATTCCTCAAAGGCATATTTTGGTGTGACAAAATTTGCTTTCACTCAATAACAATAACAATATAACCATATTATACAATAAATATAACTAAGGGTAGTAAAGTTTTTTACCTTTAGAATTTCAGCTGTTTTATAATTGATGAGTATTTATAATGAGAGAAAATAATGAGTACATTTTTCTTTCATTTTTGTGTCAAATTAAAGAACATTATATTAAAATACTCTAAATGCTTACATTTTCAAAAAATAATTATATTTAAAAGCCAGAAGAACATCTTCATATACTTAATGGAAGGAGACTAGACTTTGGATGAGTAAACACACAATACCATACACAGGTGATATAGAACTATAACTGAAAACCTATATAGTTTTATTAACCAATGTTACTATAATATATTCAATAAAAGCATATAAAATAAAATAAAAACAAGTTTCAAGCTGTAAAAATGTAATAATCTCCAAAAGATTCTTTTCCTATTTAAGTATTCTTATTATTATATACACAGTACCTTTACTATGGAATGGCCATTGAATTTCTAAAGGCAATAATATCATATCTATAGACATAAAAGCTATAGGTCAAACAATACATAATATGTTCCTTTTTCTTTGTCAGCTACTTGAAAAACTCAAATGACTTCATATTCTTTAAAAATATTTATTTATTTATTTATTTATTTATTATTTATTTAAAGATAGGGGAAGGAAGGGAAAAAGAAAGGGAGAGATACACCAATCAGTTGCCTCTCAAATGTGGACTGGGGATCAAACTGCCACCTAGGATGTGTCCTTACAGAAACTGAACAGGTGACCTTTTGTTTTGTGGGACAGTGCCAAACCAAGTGAGCCACTGGTCAGGGCCAAGTGACTTGGTATTTTTTTTTTTTTTCTTACAATTAAACAAACAATATAGCTTCTGACCTCAAGCAAAAATGTCAACTCATGCATCAATTGATTTCTTTTTCATTCATAATAAAATGGCTCCATACATTTAAAGAAAGATGAACTGAAAAAAATCAAGCAAAATTCAATTTGAATGAGGGAATAGAGATTACACTTCTGGATGGGAGACATTCCATAGTCACATTAGAGAAGAGCATGTGGAATGGGAAGTACTGTTTTGACCAACTTTGAAAAAAAGGACTACAATCTGTCACACTTCAGCTCTTAAAACCACTTGGAAGTTTAGAGCTCATTTTCTAAGTTTTTCCCTAGTTGTATACTAAAAGTTGAGGTTTAAAGAGGAACAAGATATATCCTCATTCTTATGGATGGGTAAACAGGCAATTAGGACAATTGCTAGTTGAACAGTACCAGAGTATATAAGTCAAAATAACTGAAAATATAGGGTGTGGTTAGGTAGAGAAACGAAGATGATATCTAGAGGAGTCTGAAATCACTGATGGAAATTTCCTATAGGAAAAAAAGAAGTGTTAGAGAGTGTTTCGCCTAGATGAAGTACATTTTAAAAGTTCTGAAATAGGATTCACTTGGGAGATAACACGTAGTTCAGAATGGCAGTTGCTTAGAATAGCAGAAAACGACTGTAAGCATTGAGACTGGATGGGTAAATAGGAGCCAGATCGTAAAGCATTCTGGATGTTACACTAAGGAAATTTATCTGGAAGCTTCACAGAATCATGCCCTGAGTTTTAACCAGGGGAATAAAAAAATCAGATTTGAAAGTTCAATTGAGTTACAGATTTTGAACTTTTTCAGCCTCCCAAACTGTACATTTCTGTTGCTTCATCCACATACTCTGCAGTATTTTGCTGTGGCGCTCTGAGCAGGCTGAGACATTGATGGAGATTTATTGATGCAGAGGAGGTAAAAGGCAGCCCATCACACAGCATAGAAAGCGGGACACTATACTGGAGATCTGATAAATAGACCTTTAAAAGTGCCACTTACTCCCATTGTGCACTGTTGATTTAGCTTGTCTTTCAATTTTATCACTGAAAACTTACTTTTCTTCTTATGCTGGTATGTGAATAATTATAATCTTTTATATGATATTATAATGGCTTCTTAAAGTAGGACATTGCCTTTTATTTATAGTAGTTGCTAAGATATTAAAGAATTCTTAATATCATGCAAAAACATTAAGGCAGTTGTAGTCATCACTTAATTCCTGAGACCTGCTTACCAGTAGATTCTGGAGCCAAAACTGTACTTGGAGCCAACTGGCAGTCTTTTTTGTGTGTATGTTTATTTATTTATTTAAGATTTTATTGATTATTTTTAGAGAGAAGTACAGGGAGAGAGGAAGAAAGGGGGAGAAACATCAATGTGTGGTTGCCTTTCACCTGCCTCCAGCTGGGGACCTGGCTAGAAACCTGGCTTGCAACCTGGTTATGTGCCCTGACTGAAAATTGAACCAGTGACCTTTGGATCACAGGTTAGCACCAATCCATTGAGCCACCAGCCAGTGCTGGCAGTATTTTTAATATGGTAGTCTACCAATTCATCAGAAAAAAAAAAAAATATGAGAGATTTAAATATTGGAACATGTTCTTAGTCTTATTCAGTCAATATAAGAAATATGATAGTTATAATCAGTGTCAATTATTATAGGCATTGAAATAATTTTCAAATAGAGTAGTATAATGCTTATTCTCCAACTTAAGGACTTCCCCTCACATCATATAGATTTTAAAAATGTAATGTGCTTTGCTCACTTTTCAGATTTTAATTTTGTAGAATATTAGTAGGTTCCCATAGAGCCCTTACTAAATTTCATTTTGATATTGATTAACTTTGGAGACGTTTCCTTGGTTTTGAATACTGCAAAATTGAGGCATGTGTTTATGTGGTGCAGAACCCAAGCTTGCTACTGAATAAGTACACACGACACTGATGATCCTAACACACAACACGTTGCTCCCAACAGGTCAGCTGGCAATGGCGGGCAGGATGTAAGCTGTTCTCAAGTTTTTTTGGTTTTTTACCCTGAAAAAGAAAATTATTCTTCCTGTCCTCTAAATGCCAAGTGGATCTCCCAAAATGAAGCAATGGATACATGTATACAAATCAGGCTGGATGAGGTTTAGGATGATTAGATATTTACCTATTTAGTATTTCTCTGACCCAGGTCATGGCAGATGTGTGAGTCAGGAACCCCAGGAGTATGATCACTCCAAGCAAACTAGCTGCTGCAATATCAAGCAACGATAAAGGAAGTCATATCAGATTGTTGGGTCAGCTTCTCTTACAGGTCTTACAGATGCTCAGAAAATTAGAAAGGATCACAAGGTACATGTCTCAGCAGGGTAGACATACTAACATCATTATTAAGAAATGAAATGAATTAAACAAACACCTATAAAGTCAAAACAAACATCTTAATGATGATAAATAAAAGTGAATGACTACCTGAAGGACACATGGATGACTGGAATTCCAAACATAGTGTAAATCAAAGAAGTTATGTTACATTTAAGTTACAGCTATGATAATTATTCTGGGAGCATAAGTTGCATTTGTCACTGAAAGTACAAGAAGTGTCAAAAATTTCAATATGATGGTGTTTGATAATCTAGAGAAAAAGATGAGGTCATCTAACTGAAAGTAAAAAGTGAGTAAGATGTGAATGGAGGAAAGAGAAGGTTTGAAGTTGTACTTAAGGTAAACAGTGAGAGTTGAGTAGAAATAAAAGAAGGATAGAGATTTAGTACTTTTTGATAAAGATTTAGTACTATCTGAGACCATAAATTTGTATAGGCAGCATATTTGTGGTTACATGAATTTTTGTCAGCAGCATTGAACAGTTCAAATGTAGAAGATAGGAAATCTAAAAATCTAGGAATAAAATGTAATATTTAATGAAATACAATGACAACAGCAAAACAACTGAGGTTGAAGTGATAGAGTCTATTGCCTAGGTTACATGGGAATCACTGAAAACAGAGGATAATTGACTAAAAGTAGAAAAATATGTCAAAAAAACTAGTGGGCTTAATAAAGCCAAAGCATATATCAACTGAGAGTTCATGCATAAAACAATTATAGTTGGTTATGGATTTTAATATTGGTGAATTTCATTAGTTATTCATGTTAGATTTTAATTTTTGGTTTTGAAATTAGATGCCAGGAACAAAGTTTTTGTTTGTTTTGTTTTTGTTTTTGTTTTTGTTTAAGACTATTTATTATTTTTGTGGAAAGAGGGGAAGAGAGACAGGCAGAGAGGGAGAGAGACAGCAATGTATGGCTGCCTTTCACCTGCTTCCAGCTGCCGACCTGACTGGAGACCTGATTATGTGCCCTGGCTGGGAATCAAACCAGCGACATTTGGGTTTGCAGGCCGACATCTTATCCACTGCACCACTAGCCAGGGCAGGCACAGAGTTTTGATAACAGGTATAATATATTATTTTTTCTAGAACCGCCATAACAAAGTACCACAAATTAGGTGGCTTAAATATCAGAAGTTTATTGTCTAACATTTCTGGAGGCTAGAAGTTTGAAATCAAGGTGTTGACATGTTTGTTTTTTATTGTTGTTTGTATGTGTGTTTTATTTTATTTGTTTTGTTTTGTTTTTTTGAGAACTATGAGGGACAGATTTGTTCCAGGCCTCTCTTCTTGGATTGCAGATGACCCTATTCTCCCTGTGTCTCTTCACACTGTCATTTCTCTATGTATATCTATCTCAGTGTACAAATGTCTTCCTTTTTTATTTTAAAGATTTTATTTATTATTTTAGGAAGAAGGGTAGGGATGGAAGAAGAAAGGGAGAAAAATAACAATGTATGGTTGAGTAGAAATAAAAGGACCTGCTGAGGACCTGACTGGAGACCTGGCATGCAACCTGGTTATGTGCCCTGACTGAGAATCAAAACTGTCACCCTTAGGTTTGCAGGCTGGTGCCTAATTTCTTCTTTTTGTAAAGGCATCAGTCATTAAATAAAGTCCAGCCTAATAACCTTATTTTAACTAAATTACTTCTATAAAATAACATATCCAAGCAAAGTCACATTCTGAGGTATTGGGAGTAGACTCCATGTTATCTTTTTTAATTTTTTTTAAATAGGACACCATTCAATCCATAGCATATAGGATATAGAGATTAGTGCATTATAAGGAAAGGGTGATATCTCATGTCTTCATAAATTTGACATAACCTAGGATACATGAAATTCTAGGAAGAGAGAAGAAACAAATTCTTTAGTAACTGAGGGCTAGTTTCTAGAAAGTAAAGAATATATAAGGAGGGTAATATTCCTAGTGAATGTGGTTCTTAAAACTGTAAAGCTTTCTACTCTATAAGGGTGAGTAAATGGTATTTGAAAGTACATTGAGAGGGAGGAAGATGCTAATACAATTTTTCAACTCTGTAGTAACCTTAGGTAAGAGGAAAACAAGCAGAAATACTAAGAAGGCTGCTTAGGCAGTGGTCTCAAGGACAACCACCATCTATTCTGACAAGGAGGTGTAGAATAATTTAATAAAAGAGGCTGAAAAGATAAGTGAATTTCTAAAGTATAAAATATATTCCATATTATAGAATGGAACATTTAGGAAGGAGAAGAGAACATTAGATCAGAAAAGCTGTGCTAAAATAGAGCTAAAGGGAGGAGATTAAATTTTTATTAGCGACCAGAAATAACAAAAAAAGGAGACAGGAAGAGTCTCCAGAATTTACAAAGTATTAGCACCAAAATTCCCATTTTTGGCTCCACTGGGCTTCCTAGGCATTCCAGGATTTGGAAAGAGCAGCAATTTATGCAGCATAGTAAGTGGATATGATTAAGAACATAAGCTTCCCATGAAACAGCTGAAATTAATTTTGCTGCCAAAGGAATCCATCTAATAATAATAAGCAGCAGAATTAATTAACTATATTTCCTCTATTGCAAAACATAATTAATTTTAAAAAGTGCCAATGGTATGAGAGGGTTCAGGGAGGCAAGGAAGCAGTGGAGGGTTGGTGAGGACTCACCAAATCAAATAACATGAGAACAATATTTCTTCTAGTTGATGAAATTCAAGCACTTAAAAGACCCTAATCTGGTATTTCAAACAGCCACTGCACCAGGCTGAAGGAGGTAGAATAGGTGGCCTTTCTGCAAGGAATCTGCTGAAGCTGGGCAGTCTGTGTGTTAGGGTTCCCTTCTCAAAGAGCACTCTTTTCCGGTTTGTCACTTTTTTTCAATCAGAAATTATGAAGTATTACTTTATGCATGCGAAAAATGTAAAAGCCCTACAAATCACTTGTATGACAATATACTGAAAAAAAATGAACCTTTACATTGTATTTTAATTAGGGAATAAATTATCAACATGTCAGGCTCAGGAGTTTGACTGGAGATTAGAAAATGCGATCGGGCTGTGACAAATGGCATGGCTCAAAGCAATGAAAGTTTTACATAAGCAGACATAGAGCTTGAAATTTGGTTGGAGGGCCCTCACCCTCCACATCATCACCAAGATGTGAGACTTCCATATACAGGAAGTTGGGAACACTAATTGAGAAAGCCACAGTAGAGTAATGGCCCAGGGGAGATCTGGTTTCGAGAGACACACAAGATATGTAAATCATTTTGTTTAAAAAAATTCTGAAAAATGAAAGGTTGGTGACTCCTGGGAATTTAAATTGTCACGAAATAGAAAAAAATTGGGATCAGCGTTCTCCCACATTTTTCCAGTCAGGTAATTAGAAGGGGAAGGAAAACAGTTGTAGGTTTGGGTGTGAAAAATTCAGTTTCTAGGGGATGGGTTTGCATTTTTAAGGGAAGAGGCTGTGTCATTAAAATAAAGGATTGTGATGTTGAGAACTTAGGCCCCTGTAAGAGCATAACGTTCTTACCAGATAACAGAACTAGGGATTGTAGTGAGATGGTTCTCCTCTCCTCTCATCTTCAAAGGCCTTGGACAATAAATTAAGAGTCAGTCTTTAGAGGAGAAGTGAAGGGGATTAACCACAGATTGTAGCTACAGTTGTGTGATCTAAATTCTCTGAATTTCTAAATATCCACTGAACACTGTGTTACTCACTTTGAGGTGTAAAAGTATCTTTCAAACAGGATTCCTCATTACTTTTGGTTCCATTGTTAATACACTGTGGTCAGAATAGCCTTTGGACCAAAATGTATAAAGATGGTTTAGGATTTCCACAAGGGAGGCAAAAATGTGATTTTTCTATTGGTTATTATAATGATTTATTCCAGTAAACTGCAGTATTATATACAACAGGGCTTTTCCTGAATGCTAAATTGCTGGCCAGAAGACAATTATTATACACGATTTAGAAAAGTATTTAACAATTACATAAAATATTTATGATAAAAATAAAGTATAATATGTTTATTCAAAGTTTGTAAAATTGTTTTCACATACAAGCTGAGAAAAGATGATAGAAGCAAACTTTTAAAAATAATGTGAGGCCCTGGCTGGTGGCTCAGTGGATAAGGCACCAGATTGAGAACCCAAAGGTTGCTGGTTTGATTCCCCAGTCAGGGCACATAACCAGGTTGCAAGCCAGGTCTCCAGCCAGGTCCTTCGCTGGAGGCAGATAAAAGGCCACCATACATTGATGTTGCCCTCCCTTTCTTCCTCCCTCCTTGCCATTCTCTCTAAAAATAAAGATTGAAATCTTTAAAAAATATAAAAAATAAAATAAAATGATAACGTGTAACTTTGGAAAAATATACTAACCTGGTCTTGCATAAATGCTATTCTAGATATAACTCAAAATGTCTGAAAAACATGAGGTAATTCATTCAAACATATGTGTTTGAAATTTTACAGTATCTCCAACAATACCTTTTAATCAGATTTCGCAAATAAATGAATTCCTATTATTGTAAAGATGAAACTGAAGTCCTTTAAACGGCACAGGTTCACAGAGCAAAATATATAAAAGAAAAATGCAAAATAGCACTTTCAACACTGCCCTCTAAAGAAAGGCCAGTGTTTCTGAAATAAATTTCTAATTTAAGACATATTTTCTGTATTCATAAATTTGTATGTGATTAGAAAGAAAGAAAATTCTCAAGAGAACAAAACATGAAGTGAAATATGGACACTTAAGCAATTATCAGAGGAGGCAAAAAGCCTTGAACCTAAGAACATTTTCTCAAAAGTAATTTTTCAGCTGTTAGATATCAAAAGGGGCCAGGCTTATTCTATGTAAAGGAAGACTTCAGGATTCTGTTTTATAAACTATTTCATATGGAAATAATTCTTCATATTTTATCTGTTTTGAAGTCTTTCATCTAAGCATCTCACAAAGGAAATGAAGTAAAAGTAATGATTGAATTTTTTGAATATTAATGACTTCAAGAAAAATGGAAGCAATTAAAAAGGAATAGAAATCTAACTCTAATGAAAGTCACTTTTTAGTGTTATATGTAAGGTTAACTGAGTAGTTATGGAACAGTGATAGCTGATTATTGCCGCTATTTTGTTTCTGTGTTTCCTTCTAAGATGTATAATTATGCTACATGAGCAGGGTGGAGACATCTCAGAGGCAAAAATGTGTTTCACTCTAACAATGAGCTGTATTTACCCTTTTATACCTATTGGAACATTGTATTCATGAAGCATTTCAATATGAAAACATAGCAGCAACAGCATTCAGGATGGTTTATAGCCCAAGGCCTCAAATGGGAAATATATATTATTTTAAGCCTTATAATGCTACATTATTCTTTACATTCAAGGCCATTATTAAGTAGCAACATATTGGTCCGTGAGATATGATTTATAGGCCTCTAAAAGTCTCATCTGCTCCCAAATGATAGCAGTATATTTAAAAGTTTCTCAAATGAGCATCTTCTTTTTTTTTTTTTTTTAACCTCATTTTGTCAAGCAGGCCCTCCACCACCTTATAAAAGGATTTTGGGGCAAATTGGAAAACAAGCAACACTTTTAAGGACTCATCCTTAAAATAGAGTGAAGGGTTTCGACAAGTATAGAAAGGGTACATTTTACCTCTGTACTCTGCACTTGGCCAGATGGCTTTGCACAGTGCAAGTACCCAGCTGTGCCCACAACCTCCTGCTTGTCCTATGGTTAAAAAGTCATTGTCAAAAAGCCATCTTAAAATGCAAGTTACATTACTGAGGAAGATAGTTTTTTTTAATGCACCTGAAGTTATAGTAAGGGCTTAATTAAAATCAATGTCCTTTCAAACATTAATTGCATTGTTAAGATTCTATTTGTTTGATTTTATTATTGCTCATGCCTCTGTTTCCCATAAAAGCTGTCTTGTCTTAGATTCTAATTTTGTTCCCATTGGCTAATGTTCTGAAGGTGAAAAAAAAGCATGGAAGGAACACTTTTGGATGGGTCATTGCTTCCCACTGAAGAACTGAATTACATAAATGAATACAGGAGACTAAACTACACACATGTATGTAGATCAACCTCTCTGGGCTTTCCCTCTGAATCTTCCAGGGCCACATGTTCTCGAAATGCACATATATCTTTCTCTCGAATTCAGTAAGCTCTCAGTTCCTCTAGGGATGTCTCTGACTGGTAGAACAACTTAATTCAAGACAGCACCCTGGCTGGTGTGGCTCAGTGGATTGGTGCCAGCCTGGGAACCCAAAGGTCACTGGTTCGATTCCCAGCCAGGGCACATAACCAGGTTACTAGCTCAGTCTCCAGCCAGGTCCCTAGCTGGAGGCAGGTGAAAGGCAACCACACGTGGATGTTTCTCTGTTTCTCTTCTTCTCTGCCTCTCTCCCTTCCTCTCTCTGAAAATAATAAAATAAAATCTTTAAAAAAAGAGAGAGCAAAAGGTGAGCAGGATATATATTAGGAAATACCTTTAGATTTATGTTATATTCTAGTTATTTTATTACTGTAATTTTGACAACTGTCTTGTTTCTCAATTGATTTAGAAGCTGAACACTCAATGCAAGGTATTATTACATGTTTGCTAAAGTCCAACACTATTTCTTGATAGTAACCACTAGGATTGCTTTTCTCAAATATCAAGTTTTTTCTTTTTCTTTTTTTCTTTTTTTAGATTTTATTTATCATCATTTAGAGAGAGGGGAAGGGAGAGAGGCAGAGAGGGTGAGAAACAACGATGTATGGCTGACTTTCTCCTGCCTCCAGGAGAGAGGCATATACCTGACTAGAGACCTGGTTTGCAACCTGGTTATGTACCCTGGCTGGGGAATTGAGCCAGTGACCTTTGGGTTCACAGGCCTGCACCTTATCCACTGTCACCAACCAGGGCTTCAAGTGTTATTTTTTTTAATGGTTTTGGATCCCCAAAAAATATTGGACATTGGTAATATCCCAGTACTGGTCATCATGCTTATATTTCCAAAACTAATTTGTGAAAACTATTTAGGTTCGTTACCTAAAACAAGTATAAATTATTTGTACAGCATCTTGTAAGACAGAAGAATTCAAGTCTACAACTTTCACTATAATTAAATGCAAAGAAAGAAAAACTAGATTATTAAATAGAAAAACAGAAAACAATATTAAAACAGCAGAGAAAAGCAGATAACCCACAATGTCTTCCCCACTTCAGAACCTTGCCAAGAAATTCCTAGTCAATGGTTTTCAGGAAACAGCCCATGCTAAACATGTTTATATGAAAGGGAGAGTTGTTAATTACAATATAATTAAAAAGGAATGTTCAGTACTCTCAGAATCCCCAGATGATATCCATTTGAAAAGAAAAAAAAAAAAAAAAACACTATAAACAGTGATGTAAAGTCAGAAAATCTGTATCACAGAAAGGCATGGTGTAGATGTATACTTTGTCAAAACAAAATGAACTTTGAAAAATAAAAGATCTGTCCAGACCACACTTGGCTTTAATGATGAGAAAGAAACTCATAGGATGAATTATCAAGTCCTGGATGTTTGTTAAAAACTTACATAATTTTTGAGTCTGAGAATATAAATATACCCCTACATTTTCAGGGAGAAAATAAATAATTCTATGTAGACAAATAAAAGACTATGTCTGTACTACTGGAAAATATTACTCACACATTAAGACTTCTTACCCAGAGAATAATAAATATTTCTACATTTCAAATGAATCAAGGTACATAAGAAGATCCACATAAAGTCAAGCTTGAAGAATAATAAACCATACCGTATAGATAAACACAGCTATTTTCATAGGGTGAGAGGTTGTGACTCTCCTAGAGATCTAGACAAATAATACTTGACCTAAATTCAAAGTGAGTATACCTACCCTAGTACCAGCCATTCTTGGCAAAGGAAATTCTTATAGAACACTTCCACAGAACTTTCTTAAACAACCCCTTTATTTTCTACCTGTTTAAAATGTTATATATGTATGTATGTGCATATATCCAAGTATTATTTGTATAACTATATTTTGTGTTTATATAACTATATCATAATTATATTTTTCTATTAAAGGAATAAAAGGCAGTGCCATTAAACAATGGTTACGGAAAATAAACACTCAATATCAAACATTTATGAACTAGTCATAGTTACTTCATGAGAACTGGGGAGCAAAAATATCTGAACCTATGAAACTAGTAATGATTTTTTTAATGAAAATTATGAGGCCCTGGCTGGTGGCTCAATGGATTAGTGTTGGTCTGCAAACCCAATGGCTGCAGGTTTGATTCCTCAGTCAGGGCACATAACCATGTTGTAAACCAGGTTTCCAGCCAGTTCCATAGCTGGAGGCAGGTGAAAGACAACCATACATTGAAAAAATAAATAAAGTGAAAATTACATAATTTAAGAATAGTGATTACAACTTGGACAATATAGAAAAATATTATTCAGAATACAAAATTAGGGGTAAAAGGATAAAAAATAATTTAAATAACTGTGTGTCATGACATGAAATGTCTTAATTCAAAGCCTTACTTCCTTCATCTACAAATGATACATGTATTGAAGATTTAAGAATTTAATAACATAAATTGTCTAATTTAGAGTAAGTTCTCAATAAATGAAGGGGAAATGCCAAATTAAAAGGAACTATAAACCTGACTCCCTTTCCAAGTGCTAGAAATTTCTATCACGGGAAACATGTCTAATAAATTTTTGTAGCTTTTAATGATATTAACCAAATGGTATTTTAGGCATATCTCTATAATAAATCTAAACAGTTTATATTCCATGTTCCTCATATTTAGCAGTAGGCATTTAGAGGAAGTAATATTTGAATATATCAAGAATAGTAAGTTAATTTTCTGATACTTTCCCATTTATTAAATTTTAACTTAGCATTTTACAAATTCATGATTATATGGCTCAATAAAATAGGAACATTAATTTAAAATAAAATGTCCACCTCATAATAGGGCACACATTTTAAAATCATCCTCCCATTATCTATGTATTACACTTTCAAGCGTTATATTTTAAAGGTTTTATTATCAAGTCACCCTTTTGAAATATAGTGCATCCTAACTTAACTTGCAATACAATTGGAAATAAAAGTAAAATCTTTGTCAATGGAATTTTAAATCTTCAAGCTCAAACTATTCATTTAATAACTACATTTATCTGCCCTATAAAAATATATACTCAGCAATGTTAGAGAGATAATTATGGCCAAGAGGTGATGCACTATTGAAATATAGGAGCATTCCAAAAGAGAATATACTTAGAAAATTATGCTTGAAACATTTTCATTTATTTCAAAGTTTTTAAATGAAAGCATAGAAACACATTCTCCTTAAAGCTTTAAACAGTATAGCCTGGATCATTTCAATTTCCACAAAGTCTATTTCTTGAATGGCTTTTACGTGTAAGCAGAACAATCTTCTGCAATTGACTTCAGATATGTTTCTGTTCACTTCATAGGAACAAAGAGGAAGGGGGAAATTGCTACAAGCCAACAAAACTGAAGACCAGCATTCACGTATTTAAAGTTATTCTTAACAACTGTGTCTGCATAGTACAGCACGAATTGATAATTTGACAACTGTCTAGTCAATGTAATCAAAAACAAAGCCAAAAGCCAGAATAAAATGCCAACTCAGAAGCCTGTGTGTTGTAACAGCCAAGCTGCTTTGTGACCTTGTGATTTGTAGATTGGATCACAGACCAAAACATTTAAAATGTATTGCTCATGGGTTTTGCTTTCAGGAAAATAGAGGAGATTCATTTTCCCCTATTCTTTCAATTAACTAAATATGCTAACCTCAACGTTATGTCTAAAACAAGTGTATATTTTCAAATATGGAAAGAAATATCGGTAAAGTGGATGGGAAACTGGAGATTTGAAGAGATGACACATTGGTAGACTGCCTCAGTCTTCTTTTTGCTTCTTATTTCTTAGATTTGGAGCTAAAGATGCCATCCCACTGAAACACCAACAGGCACAGATAACAAAACATCAACAGGCAAAAGCCTTTTCTTTCTAGGAAGAGAAATAGGAGGTAGACAGCCTAAAAGAACAGAAATATCTATTAAACAATAACCATCTTCCTATACCGAATGCCACACGCAAAGACATTTTTTTAATCTGTTATCAAAGGCTAAGTGGGTAACCTAGACTTCAGTCCCTGCCAGGTTATAACTAGACACCTATGAAAGTTAATTTTATATGTCAACCTGACTGGGCCATGTGAATGGGACAAATCTAATCCCCTGAAAGCATGAATAGAACAAAAAGCCTCACCCTCCTGTGAGTAATCTCTCCCACCTGACTGCGTCCGAGATGGTACATTAGATTTTTCCTTTCTTTGGGCTCAAACTAAAACATGGGCTCTTCCTGAGTCATGAGCATACCTGCCTCTGAACAGGAAATACACCATCAAGCCTCTTGGTCCTCAGACCTTCAGACTCAGGTTGAAAGTATATCATTGTCTCTCCCCAGTGTCCAGTTTGCTGACTGTATATCTTAGAACTTTCAGCCACATGATTAGGTGAGTTAATACATATTCTCTCAAGAAAAAATATATATATATATATTTAGAGAGAGAGAGAGAGAGAGAGAGAGAGAGAGAGAGAGAGAATGTGTGTGTGTGTGTGTGTGAAGTGTTTCTCTGGAAAATCCGGAGTAATACAGATCCCTAATTCCTCCTCCCTCCTCAGTGGAGCAGGATGGTGTCAGCAAAGGCAGCTGGGGAGTCAGGGTGTTCATCTCCACAAACCATTCATGAGCCCCTTCCCTGTGGTGTCAGTGGAGGCAAACAAGAAAGCCTGTATGTCCACCACCACTAGGCACTAACAGCTTGCACGTATTACTCCCCTTTGAGATGATGACAGAAGATGGTTTTGTGGAGGGTCAGGACTTTTACTACCACCTCAAGTTACAAGGTCACTACCCAAATGTGGTGTCAATAAAAATGATGTAGGGATCAGTAACAAGGTACCCCTATCCCTCCTAGCCAGAGAGACACCACTGGAGGCCATCACTAGAGATATCATTAATGGGAGCTATCATTTCCACACACACCTAGCAGCAATGAGATGTCTTCTGCTCAGGCAGGGGTCAATGTATCCTGATTAAGGAACCTAGACTTCTCCACCCAGTATTGAGACAATTTCCCATCACTCATCTTCTCTTGTCAGAGTAGTTTCAAAGTAAGCAGCTAAAACAGAGTTTTAAATAAGACCTCTGGCCTCGGAGCAGTCAAAATGTTCAAATTCTAATAAAAATCATTTGTAATAGAAACAACCAGAAATATCTAAAATGGAATTTTTAAAAAAAGGTGATGAATAGATATCATCACCAAAATGGTAGAAATGTTAGAATTATTTGACAAAGATTTTAAAGCATTTGCTATAAAAATATTTCAAAGATCAATTTCAGACACCTAAACAACAGGAAAACAGAAGATCTGAGAGAAGAAATCAAAAGTTGAACAAAATAATATAAAATATAAAGATGGAACAAGTAGAAGTAACAGAATTAAAAAATATAATACTTGAGATTTTAAAAATAAACTCAATGTATGAGCTCCACACCACAACATCAGGAACAGAAGAAAGAATTTGTTTAATTGCATAAAGAAGTATAAAAATTACCCAGTCTCCTAAACAGAAAAAAGAATAGACTAAAAATAAATGAATAGTGCCTCTGAAACCTGTGGGACTATAAGAAAACAAAACATTATATCACTGAAGTCCTGGGAAAGGAGATAGAAGCACTTTTAAAAACACAGTGACTGAAATGCTCACTTAAACAAAAGGTAGAGAAAAATACCTAACTATGACTTTGTTACAACTGTTGCTATCCACAATACTAAGATGGTTTGTTTTTAATTTGTAGTGAATTATGTGTGGACTACTGGAAGGACTCAGGTAGGAAAAGCCCATGAATGGTCCTACAGAGGCTCAGGCTGGGCAGGTGGTGGCCACACTTGGAGCGAGCTGACATCTCCAGGCATGTGACCCCGGGAGCGGGTTCTGGGTCTGCCTGCTGCGACCTGCCTAGGCTGGTAACCACAATCCTCCACGACTCCCACAGCCCCGCCTTTCTCAACAGTGGCCCAATGAGCAGTGCTCAGTCTGGGAGAGGGGGTGGACCCTACCCTCAGGCTAGGGTATGGTTGTCAGAACCCTGGAAGTTTTTTGTTGTTGTTGTTTTGTTTTTGTTTTTTTAATAAAGATATATATTTGAAAAAAAATAATAATGTAAAGACTTGCCACATTTCTTGTCAAAATCCCAACAAGATATTTTGTGAATATAGCTAAGATCCCTCTAAAATTTGTACAGAATGGCAAAGAAATTTTTATTGCTAAAAGCAATTTTAAAAAAGAAGAAGAACACAGAAGAAATCAGTCTATCCAATTTTAAGTATGTAGTCCCAGTAATCAAGACCAGCTAGTATTAGGAGAGAAGTTTACACATAGGTAAATGGAACATAATAGGGAGCACAGAGATTTTCACACAAATATGTTCAACTAATTTTGCCAAAGGCACGAAAACAACTCAACGAGAAATGATAGCCCATTTAACAAATGGTGCTAGAGCAATTGGATATCCAGAGGTAAAATATAAACATTGGCCTTACATGTCATATACAAATTAACTCAAAATGGATTTTAGCCTTAAATGCAAAATGTAAAAACCTTTAGAAAAAAAATATGTAAAAGTAACTTTGGGATCTAGGGCTAGGCACAAATTCATTAGAACAGGCACTGACAGCAAAATAAATGCTTGGAATATTTGAAAAATCAGTTCTTTAAGCTGCATGCTCTTTGAAAAGAAATGCTAAAAACTGGCAGAAAATATTTTCAAATCACATATCTGACAAATAACTACTATATTAAATATATTGTACAAAGAACTCAAATTCAAAAGTTAAAAATCCAATTAAAAATATATGTGTATCAAGCCCTGGCTGGTGGCTCAGGGGATAGGTGCCAACCTGTGAACCCAAAGGTCACTGATTTGATTCCTAGCCAGGGCACATAACCAGGTTGCAAGCCAGGTCTCCAGTCAGGTCCATAGCTGGAAGCAGGTGGAAGGCAACCATATATTGATGCTTTTCTCCCTCTCTGCCTCCCTCTCTTCCCCTCTCTCTAAAAATAATAAATAAAATCTTTTATATATATATATATATATATATATATATATATGTATGTATATCAAGCATAAAAAGTCCGATTAGAACAGGAACAAAAGACATGAACAGATATTTCACTGAAGAGGATATACAGATAGCAGATAAGCACACAGAAAAATGTTAAAACACCATTAGCCTTTAGGGAAATGCAAATTGAAACCACAATGTGATACCTTCCAGAATGGCTAAAATAATAAAGCTGGTGAGGACACACACACCCACACGCAGAAGGATAAAATCATACATTGCTGGTAGTAATTAAATTAACATAGCTCTCTGAAAACAGTTTGGCAGGATCCAAAAACACAAATAAAAACCCCCAACAGCCAAACAATTCCAAATATACACTTATGCATGGAATGGCATTTAGTCCAGAAAAATAAAAAGTTCTAAACACACAAAACTGATATGATAGTTCATATTGTTACTGTAGGTCGTTATTAAGGAAAGGTAAGGGAGCCAGACATCTGGTTTAGCCTGAGTAAGCTGGAAAACAGCAGGTCTGCAGTCACCCTGGGGAGTAACCAGCATGCCCCAGACAACATCGTGCCTAGCTGAATAAGCAGGAGAGAGAATTTTACAGCCAAACTGGGGGTAACCAGAACTGTCCTACTGGATTAATGGAGGAGGAAAGGGATAAAACAAATGGGCAAGAAGAAACTCCCTCCACTGTGTGAATGCACAGTAGAAGCTAAAATGGCCACCAAAAAGTGTAAAGAGATGAGCCTTGGAAAGTCCGGGAAAAAGATCCCATAGGATAAGGGCAAACCCTCCCACATCCTTTCCCCCACACCCACCCCTGACAGGAAATGATTGGATAGAGGGAGGATGAAAGCACAGCCTTGGGAAGAGCCAGGAAAGAGATCGGATAGTTTGAAAAAAGGCCAGCTCTTTTACGACCCCAAGAAAATATATGTAGCGAGGACCTCAAAGCAGCCACGACTATAGCCTTACCAGTCTCTGCCTCTCCGGGAGTATACTCTTGTTCACTCTAATAAATCTGTCCACTATCCCTTAAAATCCTTCTATACACATGTCCTTGAAACTCTTTTCCTGTGACACTGCAGGAGAATCCTATGTGGAGACCATTGGGACAGACACACCTTGGTCCCAGGTCCTCCTCAGGTAACAATATCAGCTTTATTTGTAAGAGCCAAAAATTAAAAACAACCCAGATGTCCTTCAATGGGTAAGGGTTAAAGAAACTGTGGTACAACTATACCAAAGAATATTACTTGACATAAAAAAGAATGAATGTTCACATGTGCAACAACCTGGATGAATCTCCAAGAATTTTGCTAGGTGAAAAACAGCCAATCACAGGAGGTTACAAAGTGTATAGTTTATATAACATGTTTGAAATGACAATATTACAGAAATGGAGAAGAGGTTAGTAGATTCTAGAGGTTAAGGATAGGCATATAAGAATTTCTGAATCACACAACCGCATCAAAATTACAACTAAAACAGAACAACGATCAACCAGACCATCAGAAATCAAGTTGAATGGAAGTCTAATAACTATGCAATTAAAGAAGCCACATCCAATGAGACAGGTAGGAGGGGTGCAGGTGTAAAATGGGCTGATCCCAGACCCACATGTGGTAGATGAAAATGTGGGAGGGATATCTTGAGAGCAAGAAGCCCCAAACCCACATCAGACCCCCACAGGGCTCCAGTGCCAGGAAGATAAGTCCCCACAAGTTTTGGCTGCAAAAACCACTGGGGATTGAGTTGGTGGAAGAAACTTCTGGAGCCCCAAGCAGTTCCTCTTAAAAAGCCCACACATGGACTCACCTGCTCAGACTAGCTTCCTCTGGGATTTGGCACCAAGGTGGCAACTGAAGTGTCTGGCGTTGGAGGCCCTTGTCTCTTTTCTGGGCCTTTCCCGATGGAGCCAGTTGGCTGGTGCCTGTCTGAGACTCCATCAACCAGAGACTCCGCCCCACCAAACTTAGAGGCACACCCAAACTGTTTTTCCACGGAACTGGCTGATCTTGGTTCAAGCTTCGCAACTTCCTAAATCCCATCAAACAAGCAACAGCTGCCCTCAGTGAGCCTCAGGCCCGACACCACCCTTGGCCAGTTTAGACTCTCAGCTTGGCTTTGCCTAGGAATCTCCAAAGCCAGCGTAAGTAGCAGCATCTCAGATTGCTTTATAGCTCAGACAGGTGCCCCGATCACCACCCACCTGGGAAACCCTAGGGCCAGAGCACCCAGTGGACACCTACAGACAACAGCAGAGCACCACCCACCCTGCCTCTGCACAGCAGATCCTCTACAGAAGGCAGAAGTTGGTGGCAGTGGTCACAGCAAGTCCTTGTAGGTGACTAGCCTGGGTAAATCCCTCCCATTAATCTTCTAACAGCAACCGAGGATCCACTACAAGAGAAATCAGCCCACATGAGGGGCACAACTTAAGAACACAGCCTGGGTGATAGGAGAGACTATGCCACTGGACTCTATAGGACACCTACTACATTAGGCCACACTAAGACTTAGAGTCAGAGCAGCTCTACCTAATACACAGAAACAAACACAGGGAAGCTGCCAAATTGAGGAGGCAGAGAAACGTGGCCCAAATGAAAGAACAGAACAAAATCCCAGAAAAAGAACTAAACAAAACAGAGATAGCCAACCTATCAGCTACAGAGTTCAAAATACTGATAAGCAGGATGCTCAGAGGAAATGATTGAGTATAGTCACAAAACAAAGGAAGAAGTAAAGATTATACCAGGTGAAATAAAGAAAAATACATAGTGAACCAACAGTAATGTGAAGGAGCTGGGATTCAAATCAACAACTTGGAACAAAAGGAAGAAATAAACATTCAACCTGAATGAAAAAAAGAAACAAAAATAAAACAAACCAAAACAAAAAGTGAGGACAGGATTAGGAACCTCTGGGATAACTTTAAACCTCCCAAGACATGAATCATAGGGGTGCCAGATGGACAAGAGGAAGAGCAAGAATTTAAATTGAAAACTTATTTTAAGAAAAAGAAAAAGAAAACTTCCCTAATTTGGTGAAGGAAATAGACATACAAGTCCAAGAAACACAGAGACAAGTTAGACCCAATAAGGACCATGCCAATACACATCATAATTAAAATGCCAATGGTTAAATATAAAGAGAGATTCTTAAAAGAAGCAAAAGTAGAGTTACTTACAAAGGAGTTCCAATAAGATTATCAATGACTTCTCAAAAGAAACTTTGCAGATAAGAGGGGCCAGCAAGAAATGTCCAAAGTGATGAAAATCAAAGATCTACAACTAACATTACTCTCTCCAGCAAAGCTATTATTTAGAATAGAAGGGCAGGTAAAGTGCTTCCCAAACAAGTATAGCTAAAGGAGTTCATCATCACTAAGTCATTATTATATGAAATGTTAAAGGGACTTACTTAAGAAAAAGAAGATAAAAACTATAAACATTAAAATGACAACAAACTCACAAATATCAACAAATGAATCTAAAATATAAAAACAAAAACAAACTAGGGAAACAATCAGAACAGGAACAGAATCATAGGTATGGGGATCATGTGGAGGGTTATGAGCTAGGAGGGGGAAGAAGGAACAAGGGGGAAGTGGTGCAGGGATCACGAAGCATAGTTGGTAGGAACAAAATAGACAGGGGCATGTTAAGAACAGTATAGAAAAAGGAGAAGCCAAATGACTAATATGCATGACCCATAGACACACAATAAGGGGTTATTGCTGTAGGGAAGAGTGATACTGGGTGGAGGAGGGCAAAGGGGAAATTGGGGACAACTGTAACAGCATATTCAATAAAATATACTGTAAGAAAGTTTTAAAGTTTGTGACCCATATTTTATTTTATGTTACAAGTCTCTAAAACATTTTCATATCATAAACTCTTTCAAAAATTTTACTTCAATTCACAACTGACCCGTGGTTAAACAAGAGGGTAGACTGATTAATACTGGCACCAATACTTCAGCAAACACAAACCAAAAAAAAAGCAGGCCCCTCATACAAGTCTGTTTTTATATCATGTAAATCTAATTATTGGTTTGAATCATTAGTTTGTTTTTATTTTAAATAGGATGAAATTACTGTTTTAACACTCTTTAAAAAGATACTTTAAACTCTGGGTGGTGGCTCAGTGGATAAGGCACCAGACTGAGAACCCAAAGGCCGCTAGTTCAATACCCACTCAGGGCACATAACCAGGTTGCAAGCCAGGTCTCCAGCCAGGTCTGTAACTGGAGGCAGGTGAAAGGCAACCATACATTGATGTTTCTCTCCCTCTCTGCCTCCCTCCCTTCTTCTAAAAATAATTAATGGAGTCTTTAAAAAAAAAAAAAAAAACTTTAATCATTATAGTGGTAAATTCAAAAATTAGGAATGTGATTTCTGATTAGTCTAAATAATTCAGGATTCATGCTCTAAACCCTAGTACAGAATTGACTAATCCCTACCTATTAATAAATATGTCATTACAGACAGGTTATAATGTTTATGGAAACTAAGTCAATTCTCCTACTTCCTTTGCAAAACAATAATGATAGTGATAATTATAGCTGAATATTTCCAAGACAACTGTACTCAGATTCTATTTCACCTGACATCAAAAATACTTCAACTGCTACCATTATATATATATTTTTTGTATGCTATTTCATACACAATTATAAATAAAATTTAAGAATGTATCCTAATTGATGTTAGCATAATCCAAGGATTCATTATTCTATTGAGATTTACTCAATAAATATTTAGTATTTACATATGTTGTAAAACCAATTGTAAACAAAGAACACTTATGCCAACCAAGGAAGTGCTCTTTCAGGTTCAAAAATCCTACCACTCATTCTCCTATGTTCCAAGTATATTCTTACAATTCACTTTAAGTCACCATATTTAAAGGATTCCTCACAGAGTGACTTCAACAAGATGGCCAAAACAGAAGTCCCTAGTTTGTACCTTTCACCAACAAAATGAAGTTGGCATCCAGAGGCAAATGTGCCTTCTAGGAGCCATGGAGTCCCTGTAGGAGTTTATGAGACACCCCTACAGTCAAGAAGGAGGGGAACCAAATGAAAAGATGCCTGTACCCAGGCTGCAAACTTACTAACCCCGGTCCCATCTACACTCATTCATAGACCCCTGAAAACTGGCTGCAGCCCCCTTTGGCTTTAGTTCTGTCATAAGTACCATACAGCAAGGGGGCTGGGAGGAATCTGGCCCACCAGTGCACTGGGTAATAGATACACAGATCTGGGTGAGTTGTGGACCCTGAAGCACCCTTGATCCATGTTGATCTTTCTTGGACAGGTTCTGTGCACCCCTAGGGGGCAGGAATTGAACTATGACTCTCAGATAGGAGAGCCTTTAAGAAGTTCCAGCATACTGTTGTATTAAAACTACAATAGTTTTTGGACAGTTTGAAGAGGGAAAGAGAAACTTGAACTTAAGCCATAGCCAGCCCAACCCCAGGGCAGCTTAGCCCCAGCTCCTTCTGCATAGTCCTTCTTAGATTGTTTTCTCCCACAAGACAAAAGTAGCATGTGCCAGTGAGTGCCTGGTGTTCCTAGCATGTGGGGAGACTGCCACAGGAACCCTTTTCTCTCTTGCCCTTCAGAGTTGAGCCTGTCAAAGGGACAAGGATCCTACTGACCTAACCACAGACAAGGCCCTCCCAACTGTGTTGGGGATGCCTGACCTCAGAAAATCCCACAGGCCTAGGACACCTCGAGTGCTCCAAAGTGCCCACACAATGCCCACCTGTTGGTTAGCACCTTAGGAACCCAAGGGTAGGGAGAGCCTTCTTTTGTAGACAGCTAGTAAGCATGAGCAGAAAGCATGGTCAACTAGTACAGTACAGCACAGTGATTGTCCTTAACAGTACTGTATTACACACCTGGAAGTTAATGAGGGAATATATTCTAAATGTTCTCAACACTCACAGGCACGTGCATGCATGTACATGATAATTATGTGAAGTGTGATGGAGCTGCTAACTATCCCTCTGGTGGTATTTGTAAATTATACATCAAATCATGTTAAATGTTCATTATATATCTTAAGAATGCTGGAAAAATTTTAACTTTAAGGCATTTTTTCATTACATTGAGGAAAAAGTTCATATTTTACTGTAAGAATAAGTTTAACTATCTGGTTTTAGAAACTTGAAGATTACTAAAAGCAAATGCTGAAGGGTTTTTTATATCTATAATAACAGCATAATTTTAAAGGATAGGAATACATATTTCTTTACAAATATTTTATCTTAAATAAAACCATTTTTAATGTATTTCCATGTATTCTGACCATTAAACTTATTAAAATAGCATAATATAATTGGAAGGAAGTTGTGATTAACATGGTATTTCTTTTTTATTTCCAGAATGAGTTTAAACTGCAATAATTAAAAAAAAATTAATGTAGGAGATATATGAAAAAATTATAAAAATCTGGCTCAAAGAAATTAAATCATGATTAAGTAGTTTACTACATATTGTAGGATCCTAATTTCTTACAATCTAAATTTAAAATATATATTGCACAAAATGCTAAAGACAATGAGTATATGTAGATTTCCAAGAATATAACTATACTAGTCTATGTACAAAATTTCTCCTCTGTATCAAACATACAAGTCAATAAACTTGGCAAAGAAAATTTCCTTTACAGTAACATGCATAGTGATGCAAAAGTACATTCACAGTTGTTCATATGGAAAATAGTACAATAATTAATAAGTGATAATATAAGAATAAATTGGGTTTTGCATATTCACAACTGTAAAGCAACTTCTACCCTACTCTATACATGTGCACACACACACACACACACACACAGAAAACACTTGTTTGAAAATAGTGTAAAATTATTCATGCTTTAGTAGGTGTTTGAAGTTTATAACTATTATTAGAAATAAAGCATTCATAAAGGAATAAAATGAGCTAAAAATTAACTACATAGTGCAGAGCTGTTTGATTATGAAGAACACAGAACTGATGTTGCTAATCAGAGTAGGTAACACTTAATATGCATGAATATTGTGTTGAATATACCTTTTTGCCCTTTCTTTTCTATATTATATGAAATGCAAAGAAAGGATACTTACTAGGCTTTAAAAATGAGATACACTGAAAATAGGACAAGAATTCACAAAACAGAAACCACTGACCAGACTTTTTTCATTTCATTCCTTCTTTTATTCCCACATTTATTTTAAAGAATCTTTCCATGGTGGGGTTTTTTTTTTTTTTTTTTTTTTTTTTTTGGTCCGTTTAGTCAGCTAACTGAATCATCAAAGGGGATTATGTGTCTTTCAACAACTAAGGTTTTTTTTTCCCTTTCTCTCCGCACACTTTCTACCTACCCAGGCCAAAGATCCTTTGAAGTCAATGGGAAGTCCACATCAGAAGTGATGAGTAGAGCTCAGACCCAACAAGAATAGCTTCCTAACAAAAGGCATTCCACCTTTCCACAAATATCTCCAACCTGCAGTGCCACAACTCTTTTCTAAAAATTCAAGTTACTTACCTATTTAATCAAGCCCACTTTTAGTCCCTGTGCCTTAGATCCAAGTAGGGTCGTTAGTATGGCTGCTTAGGACAAATGTCTCTCTGAGTCACATAATGAACAACAATAAAGTTTTCCTCCCAGGACTTGTTCCATAAAATGGGACTATCTCTACATGTCATCCTTTGCTGAATACTGTAATGGATCTGAAAAATTAGGATAGAATGAAATGGAAAAGGTAACTGCTGACAAGTACAAAATTGATGAGACATACATTTTGAGATGGCTGCAGAGACAGCCAACTGAAAGCTAATCAGGCAGAGCGCCACTGCCAAGGCCAAAGAAAAGTCTGGCAGAAGAGTGGAGAACGCTCTTGTAGTTATGGAAAATTGAGCAGCATGTTGTAGTTGAAAAGGAGCTTGCTATGTTCTGCTTCTGCTGCAAATGCCTGCATATTTTTTGGGCAAGATAACCAACCTCTTTGAGACTATTTTTTAATGAAAGGAGTCTGGAGAAGTTTTGTTTCCTTACAGAATCCCTTGATAAGAAATGTCACAGAATCTACTCATCCATATGTTTTCATCATTATCGCTAGTGCTGGAAACTAGTTGGAATTTAAGCAACAAGAAGCAAAGTAATCCACAAAGGACCATTAAAATAAAGAAGAGAAAAACAGGATACAAGAAAAAAAAATCAAATGTCATTTCTTCAGAAATGTCACTAACGTAGAAATGAAAACCGGAAAGTGGCATGTCTGTAGCTAGATAATATCTTCTGCAAAAAGATACTGATTTTGGATGGAAATGTCTTCTTATAATTTACATCATCCTGTGATTGGAGGCTACTTCTTGTTTTGAACTCAGTGAAGATATTAAAAGATAAATTCTGCTGCCACCTCCTGAGAGGAGGGGAAAACAGACACATAATTCTTGAAATTTTTCTATTTATCATTCTTTTTAAATACTGTATTTCTAATTATTTACAGTGAGAAACTTGTGATTGCTAAATTTTTCAATATCAAATGGAATTTTGCAGGGCCTAGAATGCAGACATAACATATAAAAAGCATAGGGCTTTAAATGTTGGAATTTCCATTAACTTTTTTTTTTAGCTAGTTAGGAATAAACAGAACCCTCAGCAGGAACATGACGTGCCTACAAACAAGCAAGGAATGAAGTAATGGAAAGAAGACCAGTTTCCAAATGGAAACTAAGTGGTAAGAGCAAATGAAGTTTATTTTGATTATGAATAAATCAATTTATTCAGCACAAGACAAATTCCAGGGATATTTTATTTTGTGAGCAACATTAATCAAAGCAAAATCTATAAATGTAAGTCAAGTCTCTAGGAAATAAAAATATTGAAAAATTATTTAATTTGGGGAAAAGATTTAGATAAGGGAAAATAAAAATCCATCAACTATGAAACATAGCAAAACTTTATATAAACAAATTAACACAGCAGTTTTAAGAAATATGAGTTATTTGATAATGAACATGACATGAAAAATAGTTCTCTGTAAATATAACATTACTTTCTGTGGCACATTTTTTCTTCAGTAAAATAATTGGTTTCTGAGTCAATGCCTTTCCAAACAGTAATTAATGAGAACTACTGACAGTAGAGATAGAAGAAAACTATGGGGGAAATTAGTTCACTATCTCTACTTGTGGGATACATTGCTAGTTACTACTTACAGGAAAAAAAAAAAAAAAGATGAAAAGAAAAGAAAGCATACATCTTTCTCAGCATGACATCATTATATTGGCCTATCTAAATAGAAAGTAGAGCCAGCATGTAAGCACATTTCACTTCTACATTATTAATGGGATGAGTTGTATAATGAAAAAAGATTCAATATCAGAGTAGTTGTCTGATTCCAAGTAATTGTTAGTTACAAAAGCAAATCAGAATTGCCTTCGCAATTTATTTGTAAATTTTGCCATATACTTGTCTGTTGTTATAGATTGAGAAGATATGTTGGAAGATCCTGAAAAATCTATCTTTTAATTTAAGTGACTTGTTTCATTGAATTATTGATGTACTAATATTAATAAAACTACAATAAATTTAAAGTTTCAAAAAGAATATTTTGACATACATTACGTCTATTATTTTTAAATATAAATGCTTAAAATATAAAAGGAAAATGTATACTTAAAATGATTAATTTATTAAATCTCAGCCTTCTGTTAATAAACTTAGAAAGAATCTGAATAAATAACAAATTGCTAATTTTAAGTGTTTTGCTCATGTTGATCCACACACCTCAGTGATAGGAACTTTTTACAATTCATCAAGAAAAGTGTCAAAAAGCTACAAATAAGTTGCTGTTATATTTAGGCTACAGTAAAATTACTCTATTTTCCATTCACTATGTATACAGTACCATTCTCCTAGTATCTTTTAAAATTTGTCCTCAGATTTTATCCTCATTGTGTGAGTGAAAAACTAATACACAAATATATTTACTGAAAAGAAATATACTAATTATTATACTAATTATAAATTAGCATGTTCTTATAGGTTCATAACTGCTTATGCTTTATTTTGAAGGTTGAAGTACTATTCGTTCACAATAAAAAAACAATTACATAGTTAAGGATTTTGGATAAAATCAAGAAATTTACCAATATAGATAGTTTATACATGAGTCTCTGATCCTAAAATTAAAACAAAAAAAAAAAAAATTTCATGAAAATAAATATGGCTAAGCTTTTTTTCTTTTTTCTAATGAGGCGGGAAGAAATTAGTGATAGAGGAACAGGAAATAGGAATGAGGAGAGTGGGAAGGAGTACAGGTGGAAAAGGGGAGAGAGAAAAAAAGGAAGAAAGCAATCATTATTCTTTTTATTTTTTTAAAGATTTTATTATTTTTATTTTTAGAGAGAGGGGAAGAGAGAGAAGCAGAGAGGTAGAGAGACATCAATGTATGGTTGTTTCTTTTTCGCCTGTCTCCAGCTACAGACCTAGTTGGAGACCTGGCTTGCAACCCCATTATGTGCCCTGGCTGGGGAATAGAACCAGCAGCCTTTGGGTTCACAGGTCAGCGCCTTATCCACTGTGTCACCAGCCAAGGTGCCCAACCATTATTCTTTTGGATTTCTTTCAATAGGTTTCAGTTTAAATATTGAAGAGGTATCTGAGGCTGGTGACCTTGTACATCAGTAATACTGACCTCTTGGACACATTTTTTAAATGAGAAAAAAATCATAAGAAGCTAAGATGTTAGGAAAAGCCAATGTTAAGTATTAGTTCTATATTAAGAATACATAACTATAGAATGTGTGATAACTATAAGGGAGGTCCAAAGAAGCATGGCATAATATCAGAAAATCTTTCCAAATGATGTGCACCCTGAAGCAGAACATCTTTGTTAGAAAAATGCTAATGCTATTCAGGGAAGATTATAACTACACCTTAAACCAATGCAAGTGCAAAGCCACCATGTATGGGTTGTGCAACATTGAGGGATGCCTTTCCTAGTTCACACAATGGCATTCATGGATTAGAAGCTGCACTGTTTATATGACAGTCACTGAATTACCTGGTTACCCATCTATGGACCATGAGTACGGAGAGTCATTTACAGAATAGCAGTTTCTTAACTCAGCCAGAGTAATCCATAATGAAAAGTGCTAACAAAACATCAACCTAAAATAATCCATTATTTTTTTCTTTTTGCTGCACCAAAACCCTCTGATATTCTGAATAATAAGTTTGCTCTTCTGAGAAACTAACAATGGTTTCTTTAATAATAGAGAGCTGTACAGTCTGATGATTTTTAGCTTCTGCAAAAACAAAGCATTATTCTGCTAGTGTCCTGTTAAGAGTGTTTCTTCCTAAGCTAACACAGAAGGTGTGGTCCTGATGTGAATCTGGGTTGGTTCTTTGAAAGAAGATAATCCCCCTCAATATAGCACAGAAGAGGTGGGGAGGGGTGGGGAGAGAGAGAGAGAGAGAGTGTGGTATCTGCCCCAACTTTCATTTTATGTATGCATTTATCTGTATGTGTAAAACTAAATCATAAAGTATTCCATTTATTAATATAGATGAGAAAAATACAAATGCCTTCATCAGACTGGTAGCTAAACAGTCTGATATAAAAACTCTTGTATTACTTTAACTTTGATAAGAAAAGAAGCACTCTTATGATATAGAAAAATAAATGCATTTGTATTCTTACGCATTTGACCTTTTGCATTTGTGGAAGCAGGTTTGACAGTCTGTCTGCACTTGCTTTCAAGCCTCAATTCATGTTTAGAAGCTGGAAATGAAAGACACCTGGAATGGGGGGAGAGAAAGGAATAACTGGAAGCCATATCTTTCTCTTGCCACCTCCAATCTTGAAGATAAGAGGGACCTGGAGCATAGCCTGGCATGTTCCCTGAAGAATTAAGCACACACTGGCCTATAATTTGAAGAGGTTGAAAGAGAAAATCCAGTGAGAGAAGGCCAAGCTGCAGGTCTGATTGATGCCCCTAACCAACTAGTTGAGCCAACAGGTGAGTGATGTGAGGAAGCAGCAACAGTACCTGGCCCTACACCAATTTTTAGAGCATAAAAAATGGGGTGGCTTATCCTTTCACACAAATTTCCCTTATGGCCAACCTAACTAGACACCACACAGTGAAGGAAATCAGTGCAACGTAGCTCTGGTTTAGCTAAATTAACACAGTAGAAAGGGCATTCTGGATTTCATTGTGGGAAGCAAATTGAAAAGTCTGGCATAAATCTTTTTATATATCCTTACTGGAAAAGCATATAAGAGGCTTCCTAAGGCCATCCACAGCCTGCTTTAGGTTGTGGAGCTGTCCTTCTAAGCTTTGGTCACAACAAGGATCCTGAATCCACTGTTCAATTCAGAAGATGGCATATGGTGCCAACAATGGGGGAAAAGCTGGAAAAAGCAAAAAATCATTGTAATAATTATATTGTTCAAAGTATCCCTTTACACTTTCATAAGTATTTGGAGGATACAGATATAAATATATAAAATTTGAATAATAAATTATTCTGTACAGTGGAGGATACCTTAGAATCAGTCACCATGGCACTTTGTAGCCTCTGGGCTCAAAATGACACTCAAAGCAGCATGATTGGGTTGGAGTTCTCAGAGCTCAGTCACCTTTCAAATCATCTTCATCAAAATAAAGCCTCTCTTCTTGCTGATTCTAACTATACATTATCTTTAAATTCTATCAGGTCAAGATGGAGGCATAGGTAAACAAGTCTTGCCCCTTTGCACAACCACAGCAAAAATTACAACTAAATTACAAAATAATTATCACTCAGAATCATCAGAAAAATTGAGCTGTATGGAAGTCCAATAACTAAGGAATAAAAAAGTCACATTCGTCCACATGGGTAGGAGAGGTGGTAATACGAAGACAGGGATGTACAAGGACTTGGAATGGGCAGTCCTACACCCATGTGTGATGGATAAATGTTGGGAGGGATCCCAGCTCCACACCAGACCACTCAGCCCAGGGTTCCAATGCCAGGAAGGTACATCCCTATAACTTCGGCTGTATAAACCAGATCCGGGTGGTGGAAGAAACTGCAGGGTTCTCAGTCATCTCTTTTTAAAGGGCCCCCAAAAGAACTTAGGACTTATGCAGACTCACTTCCTCTGGGCTCTAGCACCAAAGCAGCAGCAGGGAAGACACCAATAACACATGGCATACAGGGAGAAACTGAAGCATCTAGTATCATAGTGAGTAGCGGGGGGCAGCTTCCTCTCAGAAAAATTTACAGAGGGCATGTAGTGGCCATTGTCCATTTTCTGATCTCTCCACAACACAGAGACACAGAGTGGCTACACAATATCTGAGATTCCATCAACCTGGTTCACCCAGGTTGCCCCACCCTGGTGATTAACTAAAGCTCCACCTCATACAATTTATGGGTGTGTTTTTCTATAATAAACCATGCTACTAAGACAGGGAGTCAAAGCAGCTCCACCTAATACACAGAAACAAACAGAAGGAGGCTTCCAAAATGAGGAGACAAAGAAATATGGCCCAAATTAAAGAATAGAACAAAATTCCAGAAAAATAACTAAGAAATAGAGATAAACAATATCAGATGCAGAGTTCAAAATACTAGTTATTAGGATGCTCAAGGAACTCACTGGGTACTTCAACAGCATAAAAAAAATACCAATCCCTGACTGATGGCTCAATGGATAGGTGCTGGCCTATGAACCTGAGGGTCGCTGGTTCGATTCCCAGTCAGGGCACATAACCAGGTTGCGAGCCAAGTCTCCAGCTAGATCTGCAGTTGGAGGCAGATGAAAGGCTACCATACATTGATGCTTCTCTCTCTTTCTTCCTTCCTCTCCGCCCTTCTCTCTGAAAATAATGAATAAAATCTTAAAAATATATATCCAGGCAGAAATGAATGTTATACTAAGTGAAATAAAGAAAAAAAATTCAGGGAATTAACAACACAGTGGATGAAGCTGAAAATCAAATCAGTGATTTGAAACATGAGAAAAAAGTATACAATCAGAACAACAAGAAGAAAAAATAATTAAAAAACCCAAAGCAAGGCTAATGAGCTTATGGGACAACTTCAAATGTAATAACATTTGAATCATAGGGGTGCCAAAAGGAGGAAAGAGCAAGAAATTGAAAACTTATTTGAAAAAACAATGAAAGACAACTTCCCTAATTTGGTGAAGGAAATAGCATGCAAGCCCAGGAAGCACAGAGTCCAAAATAAGATGGACCCAAAGAGGACCATACCAAGACACATCATAGTTAAAATGCCAAAGGTTAAAAATAAAGAATCTTAAAAACAGCAAGAGAAAAGCATATAGCTATCTACAAAAGAGTTCCCATAAGTCTGCCAGCTGATTTCTCAAAAGAAATTTTGCAGGCTAGAAGGAACTGGTAAAAAGTATTCAAATTGATGAAAAACAAAGACCTACAACCTAGGTTATTCTATCCAGCAAAGCTACCATTTAGAATCAAAGGACAAATAAAGTATTCCCAAAAAAGGTAAAGCTAAAGGAGTTCATCATCACCAAGACATTATATGAAATATTAAAAGGACTTATTCAAGAAGAATCAGATCAAAACTATGAACATTAAAATGACAAAAAAATACAGCTATCAACAACTGAACCTGGGAAAAAAAAACCTAAGCAATCACGTAGAACAGAAACAGAATCATAAATATGGAGATTATTTGGGGGTCATCAGTTGGGAGGGAGAAGGGGGAGAATGGAGGAAAAGCTGCAGGGATTAAGAAGTATAAACTAGTAAATACAGAATAGACAGGAGGACGTTAAGAACACTATAGGAAATGAAATAGCCAAAGAACTTATATGTGTGATCCATGAAATGAACTACAGGTTTAATTGCCAGAGAGAATGGTGGTACAAGGTAGAGGAAGTAAAGGGGAAAAGTTGGGACAACTTTAGTAGCATAATCAATGCAATACATTTAGAAAAATAAAAAACAAACAAAAGAACCTGTATTCATTCCCTTCCCAGAAAGAAACTGGTCAAGGTCATATATTTTGATGAGAAAAATAAATTCACTTGAACTTCATGAATATGTCTTTTTTTTTTTTTAATTTGGAGAATACAGCTAGAAATATTGTCAATATTAATCCCATGAAGTTGTAAGCATATGTGTTTCATGAACTGCAGTTCAGCGGACCATGTACTTGCTATCTTGTGAAATATCTAACTGTAATCCAACAGATAGTAGATGGTAGTTTCCATAAGAACATGAATTTGAGGGCAAAACACTACATTTGAGAACAGTCTCAAGTACTTGTTTGACTAATGTGCTATAAATTGTTTGGCTATTATTTCAATTAAAGATAAAGAATAATAAATGGTATTTATTTATTTATTCGTATCAGAATGCTATGATTTAGTTAAAATAGATCCTGAGGAATTTAGTACTTAGGTCCTCCAGAAGGTTTGACAAGATATCTTAATATATATTCTTTTTTTTTTTAAAGATTTTATTTCATTATTTTTGAAAAGAAGGGAAGGGAGAGAGGCAGAGAGGGAGAAAGACATCAATGTATGGTTGCGTTTCACCTGCCTCCAGCCACAGACCTGACTGGAGACCTGGTTTGCAACCTGGTTATGGGCCCTGGCTGGGGAATCGAACCTGCGACCTTTGGGTTCGCAGGTCGGCACCTTATCCACTGTGCTACCAGCCAGGGTTAATATATATTCTAACATGTTTATCCTAGGACAGCCACTTCATGATTGCAAGGAAGTCTTAGAGTAAGATGGGGAAGCTATTGAAAAAAAGCATTATTGAATGTCAAGATATGGAAAGAAATTAAATAAAGAATTTGAACAGAGAGATGAGAACATGAAAAATTAGTATACATTTGTTGACTAGTGATTGAAAAGTAGTGCTAATTTTTTTCTCTGTCTCTCTGTCTTGCATATTCATACATTCACATGAACACCAATAAATAACATTCAAAATCACTAATTGAGTACTGTAATAAGATCAATAAACACAACAAAGTTTGAGAAACAGAGAATATGAAGTATAATTGAAGAAACTCCTATCTCCATTTGCCCCAATCCACCAGAATTGTAGTTTCTTTTCTTTTCTTTTTTATTTTTTAAGATTTTATTTATTATTTTTAGACAGAAGGGCAGGGAGGGAGGAAGAAAGAGAGAGAATCATCAATGTATGGTTGCCTTTCACCTGCCTCCAGCTAAAGACTTGGCTGGAAACTGGGCTTGCAACCTGGTTATGTGCTCTGACCACAAATTGAACTAGTGATCTTTGCGTTCGAAGGCCGGCACCTTATCCACTGAGCCATTAGTCAGGGCTCCAGTAGCATCAGTTTCTACTATATGTCTAACAAATAATTATCCATTGTTATAGTTAAATTGGATAATTTCTCTTTGAAACTTTCCTCAAACCTACTGGATGGGTGATCAACATTTTGTGTAGTCTAAATTACTTGTGATCAGTCTAAATTATCTGTGTTAATTAGTACTAAAAACTAATAGATATGCTATCAATAAAAGGTATTATCATAGGTACAACAGCTTGGTACAGTTGAGTTTGGGACTATTAAGAACAATATGTTTGTAGGTAATTTTACCTTAAGCTACAGTTATGAACTTTAACCTCAGAAGAAAAATTTTGTTGAATTTTCATAGTAAATCTTCAAAACGAATGTCTTTTTACTTTATTTAGATAAGATAATTGAAGCCTACAGATGTTAGTTATCATTAATAATAAAAATAATGGGTAGAAGATATAAAATTGACCTCAGGTGTTTGTTTACTATGCTAATACCTATTTTTGACTAAATAGTCTGTAACTTTTGCAAACACTGAGCAGAGGTCCTGGCTCATTAAATATTCCTTTTGCATCTGAACATGATATACACCAGTGTAGCTTTATCAGTTGTCTTTGATTGTTGCCTGTTCTGATATTTCACTTTAACCATGTCACAAGTTATTGCAAATTTGAACTTACTTCTGGGTGCACCATTTTTTTACCCTATATTGACTTCATATGTATCATATATTATAATATACACATATACACATACACATATATTAGTAACATACATACTATACAGTACATTATATATATATACATATATACATACATATACACATACATAAATATATATATGTATATTAGTAATGGCATAGGATTTTCTTTGCTAATAAGAGTCAGACATCAGTGGATGATTGGATCAAAAAACTTTGGTACATTTACACAATGGAATTCTATATAGCAGAAAGAAAGAAGGAACTTGTACCCTTTGCAACAACATGGATGGAACTGGAGAGTATTATGTTTAGTGAAATAAGCCAGTCAGTGAAGGACAAATATCATATGATCTCACCCATTACAGGACAATAATGAACAAAACTAACAACAAGCAAAACAG